>JAFIRS010004206.1:0-96121 GCA_018342105.1 Gonioctena quinquepunctata | reverse complement strand
TTTCTTTCCGATTGTTCTTGTAGGACTTCACGTTGAGCATTACGTGCAGCTCCTGATGAATTAAACTGAACGTCGGTGAAATGGTTAAATACAATATTGAATTCGTTATAATATCTACTCTGTAGCATTTCAGCGGTGGTGTTCCAAATTGTTTCAACTACCGCTCCTTTGTGGTATTCCCCGTTACCTTTTCGTATATTAAATGCGCAATCTTACAATATTAAATTAAATTTCTCGATGGAAGTATCTGGCTCAAATTCATATCTTTTTGCATTGCAAAACGTAGAAAATTGTCGCCAGATTGATGATTGCGTCGCAACTGGCACACAGGTATTAACAATTTGACAATTCCGGCGCTCATAGACTCACCGATTCGACTCATTGTTAATGCTTAAAAATTCAATAAGATGTTGACAAACATGTAAAACTACTCATTTTGGCAACCAACACCGCGATAATTGATAAACAAATGAATAAGTGAGAAAACCACTAGTGCATTTATGGCTGTAAAAGTTGCAGCTAACTTTTGCCGCTGTCAAACTGACAATTGCACTGTGGCATATGCGATTTGTCATACATGAGTTGAATTGTCATCGTTATTTCATGATATTTTGGTAAAGTATAGTACATGGGAGCAGTGGAGCTGTGTGTACAGGGCTGAACCAAAAGTCTAATTTTGTATTTCGTGCAAATTTATCATTTTTAATCCCAGAGCGCTTTCGACCTTTATGGTCATATTCAGTGCTTGCCTGCAAAATTGGTGAATGATGTATGAATATTATTAATTGATATTTTAACTGATTGTCAAAGTATAGCCTACTCGCCAGGGCAGAACAAGGGGAACCCATAAAATACATTCACAAAGTTAAAATGGTTCAAATGTATGAAATTGTGACAAACAGTGTGAAATGTAATTTGTTTTTTTATGTGCAATCATATATACCGGGTGATTCTCTGAGATGGCTCACCTCTATAACTTTTTTTTATTATTGGAGATAGAAAAACGAAATTTGGGGGTTGTGTTCAATTTAATTTTTTTTACATATTTACTTGCTTTGCGGTACTTTCGGTTTGACCAAAAATGACCCCAACTTTCGATTTTTGAATGGAACATTCTATATATTTTTACTTATTTCGATCGAGAATGACATTCTTAATCCAACAACACCTCACTTGTCTATTTTTGACAAATAAAGTCATTTTTATTCCAATTTTTATTTTTCGATCTAGAATGCCATGGATCGTGTGAATCGCTTCACTCTTCATCAATACACATGGAAAAATACGACTTTGAGGCTTGAACTCTACAGTCGTTTGAAGAATCATTTGAAAGTCGCAAATATGATTTTTTCCAGTTAACGTGATTTTTTCAAATAGAAAGGGGGTGGCTCGTCAGCTTTTTGTGAAAGATCATTTTCTCACGAATAATTTGATACTACACACTTCCACTTCATTTTCACTATTCTTCTGAATAATTGCAAGAAGCGATCATACCTACTAACGAATAATACGTATGCACTAAGTTCTGTTATTCTAGTTATCCGTGACAAACAATTAAAGCTGTTGCTAGGACTACCTAAACAAAGAGGATAATGAACATGATGCCATTTTTAAAAATCTATTTGTTGCGTAGTTTATCATTTGATATGGAAAATTATACTAGGAACGAGAAAATTGACTAATTTACGGAGAAGCAAAATAGAATGCAACTGACGCAGCTCGAATTTATGCTCAGAGATTCCCTAATTGCCGTTATCCCACTCTGCATTATTTTCCAAAACTGGAAAGGAAAATGCGAGATGAACCAGAAGAAAATGCCAATAACTTTATCGTCAGTGAAGATAAAGAAATAGACATGTTGGCCTATGTTGAAGTGAATTGTACGGCGTCAATTCGCCAAATTGTTTCTAAGTGTGATATAAGTAATTCGTCCGTTTGGAGAATTCTTCACAAATATAATTATCGATCATTCAAGTACCAACTACACCAACATCTTTATGATAACGGATAACGACCACAACCGAAGATTCACTTATTGCAACTGGTTTTTGACTGAATACAGAGAAGATGTACGTTTACCATTCAAAATTATCCATTCAGATGAAACTCAATTCACCAACTTGGGTCTGTTCAATCGGAATAATAAAAGAAACTGGTCTCAACTAAATTCACATTGATGCAAAAAGGGGATTTCCAAGATCGATTTGGTTTTAATTGCTGGATGGGTATTATCGGAGGAAAACTTTCGGGGAAAAATAATTTTCGACGGAAACTTACTGCGGAAAGATATTTACAGTTCCTTAGAGATCAAATTGATGATGTCATTGAAAATTTGCCACTGGCTAACCGAGTTGATATCTATTTTCAACAAGATGGAGTGCCACCTCACAATTCTCAAGTCGTAAGAGAACATCTGAATGACACCTTCCCAGAAAAGTGGTTTGTCACTTAAAGACCTCTTCAGTGGCCTGCGAGGTACATTCTTATATTGTCATATTTTTTCATAATGTATTTTTTTTTTCATATTCCAGATCACCAGATCTTACTCCGCTAGATTTTTCCTCTGGGGCACAATTAACAATCAGGTGTATACACAGCCTCAGCTACTCGTGAAGAACAGGAGTATAAAGTTGGGGTGTCATTCCAGAACATCACTGAGGAACAGCTAATCAATGTGTTGCGCGCAACAATCGAAAAAGTTGAACTCTGCCGTGATTTAGGAAGAGGTCATTTCGAGAATTTAGAATTTCAATGAACTAATTTGCGTTTTTTAAATAATTCTTGAAACGACTGTGAAGTCATAAGCGTCAAAGTCGAATTTTTCCCATGTTACTTGAGCAAGAATAAAGAGATTCACACGATCTATGGTATTCTAGATCGAAAAATAAAAATTGGAATAAAAATAACTTCATTTGTCAAATGTTGTCGAATGAGGTGTTGTTGTATTAAGAATGTTACTCTCGATCGAAATAAGTAAAAATATATAGGATTTCCATTTGAAAATCGAAAGTTGGGGTCATTTCCGGCCAAACCGGAAGTACGTCAAAGCAATTGAGTATGCCGAAAAACTTGAATTGAACTATAATACACAACACAAAAATTTCGTTCTCCTATCTTGTTGATTGATCCGTTGTTGGGGTACTCGTTTTGTCATTCTGATATAGCTTTTTTCACAATCATTGCAATTCAATTTATATATAAGATTAGATTTTTGAAGAATTGGGGTTACTTACGTCCTCTAATATTGAGTATAGCGAAGCAACTGGGTGGGTTCATTGTGGTCGACAACTTCTGTGACTTTTTGGGTGAGTGTATATAGTCACGTTCTACAATTTTCCTGATTTTTTTTCATTATCTCCATATTCAAAGACCGGACACCCCTGGAATTTGTAGAAGAATGCGCGGAAAAAATTGGGGCCTAAACCCGAAACATACCTAATAGCTAAAACTCATGATTGTGTCTGGCTTGACAGCATGAGGACAGTGAGACTACCAAGCGGCATTCGAAAGCTGACATGCCTAGGTGGGAGTCATGAAAACGTCTTCGACAGCATTCTTGGAAGCTCTACTCTGTCTTCCAAAATTGAATATTTCCATTCATGTGGCAGAGTCCATAACTCACAGGCAGATGCAGGGACAAACTCCGGTAAGCCGAACGTACGAAACAGACAAGTAGAAGCTATGCGAATAATTGTCGGCAGATCCCATCCCAGTGGATAACATGATTTCAATATATGGCTTCAACAAAAATTGTGAAATGAAGATAGCCAGCAGAAAACACTGAAAAAGTGGCCAAACTGTGAAAACGGAACAGTCATGGTTCACAGACGGATCAAAGACGAACCAAGGCGTCGTAGCATCCATATACGGGACAAAAGGAAAGACTAGAATCCCAATTGGTCCGGAACATCATGCAACGATGTTCCAGGCTGAGGTTACAGCCATAAAGCACTGTACTGAGGAGGTCAAAAACAAAACTACCGGCCACCGGAACAACGAAGAGGCTGGTTGGCTGGCCTGGAACCCTCTTGTGAAATTTTGAAAGCAAATATTGAAAGTTCCATGAACGCGTGGGTGCAAGCCAAATCCAAGATTGATGGAATCGATTCCCCGGAATGAGGCAGTTGAAAGGATTCATCGCCCAAATTCACAGCAGACCTACTCAGACACCTCTACAAGCCCTATGAATAATAATAATAATAATGGGTCTGCTGATGGGTCATTGCCAGCTCAAAGAACACATGAGATCACCAGACCTGGCAGAAAAAATCCAGTGAGAGAGGTGAGAAAATGACACGTAATATGTTTTTTCTACTCCTCCTACAGAAAATGACAAAATTTGTACAACTCGCAAACTATGTAACTGTCTATTCAAGCACTGTGCGACATAAAACTGTACGATTCAACTTTACCGTAAACAGAGAGCACGATCAACAACCAATACGGAGGCATCTGTAAAGTAAATCGCACGACGTATAACCAATAAGATAGAGCCTTCAGTAGTTGCCATGGAAACGAATAACAGGCCGCGTCGCCGATAACATTTTGGCGTTTTATAATTGTGTCGCGATTTGTTACCAGTTTTTGGATTTGCCAAGATCATTTGGAGATGAATCCCTAATAACAAATAAAAATTGTTGTAAAAAATGTCCAGTAGTAGCGAAGATGGAATGTGTACACCGCGCGATATAGTGAAAACAGCCAAAAATGCTTCGCATAATTTGTTACCAGCAAAATCTCGTGAAAGATACGAAATAGTTTATCGAAAATCCATGGACTGGAAGCTGAAACACAAAATCAATTCATTTTCAGCAGTGGCCGAGAGCTATGTAGATAATTCTATGAAAAACATGACTGCCAACTCATCAAAAATTACATGTGCCATTAATAATACTGCTACAATGAGAGAAAACAATGGTATTATTTTTGTAAATACAAAAAATCAGACGACCAACCCGCCCTCTCTTGTTTTTAATAAGTGCACAGTTAAAATTAATAATTATTACAATCAAAAGGAAACTATACTAAGTGATATAGTAACTTATCATAGTTGAATTATCTTTGAAGTAATTCAATTGATTGATTAAACATATTTTCACTTAATGGAATCCTAATTTTTTATGGGAATGAATGCAGTCGTAGAAAAAGTATAGTACGCAACTCGAGTTGTGAGACAATTACGAATTTCTAGAATTACGCACTCGCGTCGTACGTAAACTATTGAATATCTTTATTAATAAAAATATATATCTGACAGACGTTTACTTTTCTGACAGTACATCTAAATACTCTTCCTATTCCAACAACTCCTGTTACAGAAAATCGCAGAAATAACAAAAACTCGCTATTTCTTCACCCAGTCACGAATAATGAAATAAGCAATATCATATTAAATCAAAAAAATAACACTTCTTCCGGTCCGGATGGAATTTCAGTTTTTTTAATAAAAAAGTTTCACTCTTTCTTGGTAAAACCGCTCTGCCACATGTTAAATCTGATATTTTTCACTGTTAAAATTCCCACTTCATTCCAGGATTCCATTACGATACCTATTTTCAAAACGGGCGATAAAAAGGATGTAACAAATTACAGACCAATAACACTTATTAACAACTTCACAAAAATCTTTGAAATATGCATTTAAAATAGGGTAGTACACTTATGCAATGAAAATAATATTCTTTCTGAATCCCAGTTTGGTTTTAGAGAAGACAAATCAATTGAAAAAGCGGTATATCAGATAATCAACCAAATTGACAATTGCTTCCAAAACCAAGAAAAGTGCATTACTGTATTTTTGGACTTGGCCAAAACATTCGATACGGTAGATCATGACATTCTTCTCCAGCGTCTGTCTGACAATGGTATAAGAGGCATCGCATTAGATATTTTTGAAGATTATTTGAGTAATAGATTGCAAGTCGTGAAAATCAACGACTCAGTAAATAATCCCTTACCAGTAACCAGGGGTGTGCCACAGGAAACGGTATTGGGGCCAATACTGTTTTTGTTGTATATCAATGAAATTTTTAATATTGCAGATTTTGAGGGTAGAATAACATCATTCGCTGACGACACAGCAATTATATTTATTGGAAATACTTGGGACGAAGTACAAACTTCGTCTGAAACAGGTATCAGGACGATTTTTTACTAGCTAAGTGATAACTTACTGGGTGTTAACGTTGAAAAACCGAAATATATCGCATTCTCGCCAACAAGCAGAGACCAACCGATAGATAATGTTATAAAAATACACAAACCATCATGTGAAACCAATATGCATTGTGGCTGCTCTTTCATAAACAAAACAAACACAATGAAAGGGTGTACTTGTGGATCAATGCCTTCGATGGAAATATCATATTGATTGTATTGTTGTCAGATTACGTAAACTCATCTACAAATTCTAGCAGCTCAGAAATATAGTGAGTATGAGATTGATGCTAAAAGTTGATGGTGCTTTGGCTGAGTCCATAATGCGTTATTGTATTATAGTGTGGGGTGGAACATCCAAGTCCTCTGTAAAGAACCTAGAAGTAATCCAAAATACTCTGTTGAAAATTATGTTGGGGAAAAACAGGCGACATACTACAGAATTGCTCTACAATGAAAGTGGGTTGTTAAGTGTAAGAAAACTGTATGTTTTCAACTCTATATTATGGACTGACAGCTCTCCAAGTACGACTATTTAGCATCCCTATAATACTCGGATATGTAAAGATCTGACTATACATGTGCCAAGATGTAGACCCAAAACCAAAAATTTGTATTATATTTAGGACCAAAACTATATAATGCATTACCTTCACAATTTAAACGAATCCACAGTGAACTCAAACCGAAAAGGGAATTAAAGACATCCATAAAAAACAATTATAAAATGTTTGAAAATATACTCGATAGATAATCCATATAAATATAGGCTGGAACTTATTATAAACCACTGCTACATGCGTTGTCCCTATCTACATTTCTTTTTATCTATCTTTCTCTTCATTTCTTTGTCTCTATTTTCATCTTTATACTCTTCTCTCCCTTTTTTAAAAAGGTCTAAGTTGAATACAATTATATTTTATCTGCTCTGTTGAGTTTATTTGGTTGCTCGCTACAATACAAGCTTGCTTAGGTAGCGTCAATCGCATTAGACTCAACAGAAAAACACCTAATTTGTACCTCGTTGCTGAGGACGACCTGTAAACTTTTTTGTTTATCTGAATGAATAAATTACTTACTAAATTACTTACTTACTATTCACAATTGAATAAAACAAAAACAAAACATATACAGACCAGGTAAGCTTGGATCACAAACAACAATATGCTGTGCCATTGCGAAGGTATCACAAGGTCAAGTAAAGTGCAATATGGAGAAAAGAGCCAAAGGCTACAAGTTACAAAAAGATGGAGTCTCGTGAGAAAGACTAAGCCAGACAGCGAACTCTCGAATTACTCAGGAAGGCTAAGGAGCCAACTTTCAGTTGCAGATCTAATCTGATCAACTGTATATTAAGTGAATAATATCTTCTTTTAAACAATTATATTTTCCCTTCCAAACGATGAGGTACTGACTGAAAAGTTTTTTATTCAGACTCAGTTCCCAAATGCAAATGGTGTTTTTTCTGAAATGCCCAAAATTGAATTTTTTCATACAAAATTGTGATTTTTCAATCACTATTGAACGTTACACCATTTCATGCTCCTTTTCATAGAATACTTATCTACCCAAATACTCTCAATATATTTTTTTTCTCACTTCCCCTGTATATATACACCTACATAGACTAATTGAATTGCGAATAACTTCTACTACAATGAATCTGTAACTGTGCTGCGGAAAGAGTGTGGATTTTGACTCTGCAATAATAGTTCGCAACCACCGGAAAAGAATGATTTTTTCCCATTTTGTAACCTGATGAGACGAATTTGCGATATCTCATTTCGTATTCTGGAGCAGTTTCATGCCACATAAGTTTATTCGCGGAAAGTCTAACATGAGTAACGTTTTTTCATCAAAAGTTGGAGAGCAAGTCAAAAGCAATTTTGTCGGTGAGTCCCAGAGGATAACTTCCAACTTTTGAGAATATTGTTTACTACCACTTCACCGCTATATATAGAGAGTTTCCTTTATACTGGCTCATAAAACTACGACAGACGTAGTGAAAGAAATGCATTGAATTCCAAGAAAAATCAGGTATCGATATCGAATATTGAAGTGATGTTTGGAAACGCCAATTTCCTCGCCACTGGCACAGTCATAAAAATAACCAATATATCTATATATATATATATATATATATATATATATATATATATATATATATATATATATATATATATACAGGGTGAGTCAGAATAAGACCAAGAAACTCAGACTACAGATTTCTCACCTCATTTCGAAGTAAAAAGTTGCGATCAAGGTATGTCCTAAAATGCATCCCCTCTGAGATACAGGGTGTCGAAAGTACGAAAGAAATTAAGATATAATTTGTTTTTTCCAAAATTCCTGAAAGATTTTTTTTTAAACTTGGTACATTAATGAAGATTTATCAACGTGCTAATTTGAAGTTATAATTTTTTATTTTCGTGAACCAGTGGCGTAGTTACGATTGTATGTGGTCATATGTCCCCTCATATTTTCTTGGGACAAGTGAATGGACAAATGAGCGTTAGACATCAGTTCGGCCCATCGATACTCAACCTAAGAGTCAAAACATCCCATGTGCCTGAACGTGGGCGTTTCTGGGATAATTGAGAAAAACTGAAGATATGCTCTTGGTAGAGACATAATTCGCTATGTGCAATAAACGCATAATGCTTATTTCTTATCGAAATATGTGTCAACCTCCTGAAAATTTTTGAATGTTGGGAGAATCGGAAACATAGTACGGATGATCAGAATGAGACCGATAACTCCATATTATTTGATCGAATCGATGTCGTGGATTCACTGATATGTGCACATGATTGTTTTGACAGATCAACTGACAAACAAACCCAACCTCAAATTCATAATACTCCACTCAGATAAGTGTCAAGGTCCGAAATAAATTTTGCGAAAAACTGAAGATAAATACTCTTAATTTGTTGAAGTTCATGTTGGAGTATCATTATCAAAGCCATTTCTGATTGAATTATCTAGGAAAATATTATCCAATCAACATATTTTCGATGAGGAAAAACAATTAATGTGTATTAATATCTACTTGAATGATTTCTTTCGATTCGTGATAACTAGTTGCAAAGTCGAGCCTTTCATGCTAATTTGTGGTACGCTGTTCAGTACACCACTGATCAACGCATAAAACATACACGAAATTTGGAACTAAAAATAAACGTAGCCTTTTTAATTGTTCCCGGTAGAAACACACTAATATATCGATACTTACATTAGACATAATTGATAAGGAGATGCCAATTGTGTATTGAACAAAATGGTGGTCCATTTGAACATTTGCTTTAATGTCCTGTTCGTTTCTATGAATTGTACCCACTAAACCGTTTCTACCATCATGTTGTGTATTCAACTCAATACACTGAATGAAAGATTGTGGGTTCTTTGAAGAATTATAATTAATATCTTAACGTCGATACACTTGGACTTTACAAAGCAAAAACGATAACTGACTTCTGTCTTCGGAAATGTTACCCCCACCACACAAGTACTTCTTTTATTACATATCACTCCAGATAACTGAATAAACTAGTGGCGTACATAACATTACCTCCCTCATATAAATAAATCAAACTAAACACTAAACTAACTCACAAATTTAGACGTTGAGGTGGTTTCCGAATACGATTACCACGTCTCAGAGTCGGTTCAACATCTTTTGAACAATTTGGACTAACAATATCCTGATTGAGATCAGTGAAACTTGAACTCGGACTGGGATTTGATAATCATGTATTGGGGTCATTGATATTCTGTTCAATGTTGGGGCAAATTTCATTCGGTGTTATACTTGGTGAACTGGAAACACCTAATGATTGGAACCCTGATGGATTTGGGTCTGTTCTCACTGGTTCTGTTATATCTCTGTGAACTGGATATTTTCTCAAGCTATTGACATGCTTGTACAAAATTTTATTATCCATTTTTACAAGATATGTTACTGCACTAATATTTTCAAGAATGGATCCTCCTTTCCATTTATCGTCAATTTATGGACCCAATTTTTCCACCAGAACTTTTTCTCCAACATTGAAAATTACCGGTTTGACAAAATCGAAAGTTTTATTGAAAAGTACTTTACCCCCTTTTTTGGGTTTCAATAAGTCGAGGCGCGTTTTTGACTTGATTTTAAAAATCATATCATAAGGACTACATCCTGTACTGGTACAAGGAGTATTTCTATAACTAAACAAAGAGTTGACCATCTGTTGCTCCATTGAAAGAGTGGATTTTTGTAATAAAAACTTGTCTAGAGCTGAATTTACATTCTGTACATGACGTTCAGCCAAACCATTAGATTGTGGATGATAAGGAGGTGATTTTAACACATTGACACCGTTAGCCCGACGAAAATTCGTAAATTCGTTCGAATTAAATGGCGGTCCATTATCACTAACAATAGTATCTGGTACTCCCATTATAGAAAGAGTTCATTTTAATTTTTCAATTGTATGCTTGATATTCGTACCCTCCGACATTGAATGAATATCAATCCACCTCGATTTACTATCCACAATCAACAAGAATTGACAACCATTTTTATGAAAAAAATCAATGTGAACTCTTTGAAATACATTATCAGTGTTAGGCCAGGATATCAAGAACTTTTCGTAATTTTTCTGACCTAGTTGACATATATTACAGTTATTTACAAGAGTTTCAATATTCTCTTGCATTTTTGGCCACCAGAATGAAGATCTAGCTAACATTTCACTTCTTACAATCCCCAGATGATCTTCATGAAGTAAATCTAAAACGTTTTGGCGCAAGGATTGCGGTATAACAACTTTAATACCCAACATCAGGCACCCTTCTCCAACGGATAACTCATTTCGCTTCAAATAGTAAGACCTCAAGTTACAATCTTCTTTGGAAGGCCAACCGGTTTTTACATAATCCATTATCCTCACTAAAATCGGATCTTTGCGTGAAACTTCCGCAATGTCCTCATATGATAACGGCAATTCTGTAACCAAATTGAATGAATTCAAAGAACTATTAACATCTGTTGGATCCTGTAAAGGTAATCTAGAAAACATGTCTGATTCAAATAGTTGCGAACCCTTACGATATTCTATCTTATAATCGTAGGCTGATAATATTACATTCCACCGAATTATTCTCGAAGCCGACATAACACAAATGGGCCTATCAGGATCGAATAATACCTTCGAAGGTTCATGATCAGATACCAATATAAATTGTCTACCGTACAAATACTTACGAAATCGCTTAAGGCTGAATATGATTGCTAAAGCTTCTCTTTCAAGTTGAGAATAATTTTTTTCAGCGGTTGATAACGTGCCTGACACGAATAACACTGTTTTTTCAACACCATCGATCCTGTGACTCAAAACACCCCCTACACCATAGGAACTTGCATCACATGACACTACTATTGTTTTATTTGGGTCATAGTGCACGAGAACCTGATTCGTAGCAATTAAATTTTTACTAAGCTCAAAAGCTTTGCCACAGACAAGATCAAATTTGAAATTCTCGTTTTTCTCCAATAATTTATAAAGAGGTTTCAAATGCGTTGACAACATTGGTATAAATTTTCCGTAATAATTTAATAAACCAAGATACGCTCGTATTTGAGTTGAAGTTTGAGGTTCTGGAGCCCCTTTTATTGCACGTATGTTATCCTCAGTTGGATGAATCCCCTCTTTATCTATCATATGCCCCAAGTATTCAACTTGCTTTTCGAGAAATTTACATTTTTTACCATTAACCTTCACATTATAGTAACACAATCTTTTCAAGACAATTTCTAGAGTACTTCGTGCTTCCGTTAAATTATTATTTGCTATCAGAATATCATCGGGATAACATTTAACATTGGGTATTCCGCTCAAAATTCGATCCATAATTGATTGAAAAATAGATGGCGCTGATGCTATTCCAAATGTCAGTCTCGTGTATTGGTACAAACCAACATGAGTATTGATGGTTAGAAATTTCTGAAAATCTGGATGAACTTTTAATTCCCCAAATCTGAAACCGTGAAAATTTTACCCCCCGCCAAACTTGCAAAAATATCTTCTAGAGTTGGTAACGGATACTGATCAATATTGAGTGCTTTATTCACAGTGATACGGAAATCTGAACAAATTCTAACATCACCATTTTTTTTCGATACAACTACGATGGGTGAGGCCCATTCGCTTTGCCTCACAGGTTTCAGAATACCTACCTGAACCATTTGTTCGATTTTTTTTTTCAACCAATGGTTTCAGGGCATAGGGCATAGAATGACCGGAACCACATTTTCTTTTATGTTGAATTCGACATGAAAATCTTTGATAGAACTACATAAGTTCGAATCAAATACACTTTTATACTTGATTTTCAACTCATCTACAATATTGATTGTGTCTCCTTTCGAGCTCGTATTGACATCTTGACTATTCAAACCGAAACCAGTTTGCCAATCAGGAAAAAGAACATTCAACCAATTTCTACCAATAATGGTACAAAATCCTTATTTGATTCGATTACTGTCAGAATTAAATGATGGTTTTGATCACCATGATTTACGTCAACTTGACACTCACCCAAAGCATTGATACCCTGACCTGAAATTAAATTGAGTTTATACATTACAGGTTCCAAAGGTGAATTCAAAATACTCTTATATTTATTGAAGGACATTACCGATTTGCATGAGCCTGTGTCTACTCCAAAAGCTACCCTTTTACCATTCAAACCCAACCAGATATGATGTGGTGCAGCTAAACGGACATGCATATTATTCAAATTGAACAAATCGCTGTTTACTTCTTCAAACGAGATTTCGTTCTGACCTTCTTCTTCAACTGCGGCTACTGTCGTGGCTCTTTTGGATGGACATAATTGCTTAACATGCCACATCTTGAAACGAAAATAACATTTCCATCTGACTGCTGGACACTTATCTTTGGGATGATTTCTACCACATTCATCGCATCTACCAGCACAGAATTCTTTTTTTTCCTGCTTTCCCTCCGGACTGATTTTAACAACTTCTTTTGGCCTTATTTGCTGCCTGAACTTTGGTTTCTGCTTTTGAACGTAGTTGACACTCCAACTAGTACCGCAGTCTGATAACGTTTTAACTTGCCTCTCCGCCAACTCTGAATCTTGAGCTGACTGACATGCCTCTGTGAAAGTTAATTCGACTTGAGACAAGAGTTTTTTTTGTATATTTTCTGACTGCATCCCACAAACGAACCGGTCTCTCAGAGCATCATCTAGAAACGATCCAAACTTACACGTGTTAGCCGATTTGCGTAATTCGACTATATACTCTGCAATACTCTGGTCTAACTTTTGGTAACATTCATTGAAGATGAATCTTTCGTAAATTACCGTGACAGGTGGGCAATAATTCTTCAAAAGAAACTCTTTCACTTCGGTATATTTCAGCTCACCAGGCTTTTTCGGAGCTGCCAAATTTTTCAGAGTTTGGTATACTTGTGTACCCGCCAGGTTAATGAACATAGATACTTTCATTTCATCTGGAACAATATTAACCTTGAATAAATGCTCCACCCGTTCCAAATAGGTTTCAAATCCTTCGGCTCCACCGTTGAAAGGTTCAATATTACCTATCAGGGCCATCGTTTCATTCAAAAATTGTCCGATTTCTGTCACTGTCCAATTGACAACTTTTCGTTGTATACTCCGAAACTGATATGTATAATTCTCTCGAATTCGTCGCCAAAATGTTGTGTATTTAACTCAATACACTAAATGAAAGATTGTGGGTTCTTTGAAGAATTATAATTAATATCTTAACGTCGATACACTTGGACTTTACAAAGCAAAAACGATAACTGACTTCTGTGTTCGGAAATGTTACCCCACCACACAAGTACTTCTTTTATTACATATCACTCCAGTCAACTGAATAAACCAGTGGCGTACATAACACATTATTAATACAAAATAATGTTTTTTCATCATCGAAAATCATGCTAATTGGATAATATTTTCCCAGATAATTTAATCAGAAATGGCTTTGATGAAGATACCCCATTATTAACTTCAACAAATTAAGAGTACTCATCTTCTGTTCTTCGCAAAAATCATTTCAGACCTAAACTCTCATCTGAGTGGGGTATAAATTATTGTAGCCTAAATATTCATTTGGAATTGTCACGATGTTGAGTTATGTTTGGGTACTATTCTTGGATATTTTTTTATTTTTATTTTATTTAGTTCATGTTTAGGAAATACTCCTGGATATTTATATACTACTCACCTTTTTTCGCACGTTATGAATCGAATCAAAATAAGAATGGGAAAATAAACCAGCAAGAAAAAACTACTCACCGTACAAATATAACAAAAGTCCTGTCCGTGACATTGCCAGTAACAAAAGAGGCCTTCTACAGTGGAGCTGTAATTTTCCAGATATCAAGAACACTTTCAACAGTCAGGAGACCACCCAAAAGTAAGAATAGCAGGTATTTTAAAAACCAGAACTAAATAAAGTGAACATATCAGGACCAGATATTCATTTTGGTCATTCGGATCACTTGTATCCATGCATTTAAACATTCATTGGTTTTATCTATGCTCATGGACTGAGCATAACCTTAAAACGTTATATTCCCAAAGTATTTCATCACACATAAACAAGTTTTACTATTTCACATCACTGTTCTGAATAGGATGAGTTTGATATCGCAGGTTAGGACAATTTGAGGACTTATGTCGATAGAAGAATAACTATTTGACAATTTTTCTAAATTCATTGTTTATTTATTCATTACCTAATCATAAATCTTCCCACAAAATAGCACTTTTGACGTCAAGCAGCGCAACAAGTTGCCATTACAGAACCCTACTTTGCGAACGGAGATGCGTCATACTCCATAGACGTACCGATTGAACTGGGATAGGGTAAAGAAGCGTTGAAAAAGGGTAAGAACAACATAGCCGCAGTTTCATTATTGTTATGATGGGTATATACTTTTCAAAATTATCAAATAAAAAAATTAATCAATTAAACAAATTTATTATTACAAATACTTTATTATGATGACTTATTATCGAATATTAAAAATAGATAAATAACAATAACAATCATTATAATATTTAGTACCATCATAATAATATATACATATATTTTTATATATGCTACGAATATATTCAAATATAATTATAAATATATATTATAAATATATATATATATATATATATATATATATATATATATATATATATATATATATATATATATATATTATGTGTCAGACCCAAATGGCATTATTTTCTTGCAAATTGTGATTTCTACGTGAATTCTCTGCACAATCTGAGCCATGATAACGACCAATTGCCATCTGATTTCATAATCGAAATTTTCAAACTATGAGTTTTTGTTGTTGACCAGTGTGTAATTGCAATCGTATTTGATGACGGAACTGGCTAATCTTTTCGTGTTCTGTGCATACTTTTTTTTTGTTCTCTTTTTCTCTTTCCTCCAGTAAAGTTTTTCTTTTCCTTCTTTATGTTATTGTTAGACTGAATTACTCGTTATGAGATATATATTTTGGGAAACAATGAAGAATTGAAGTGAATTCAATATACTGACAAAGAGCTGTTTGGATATATTTCGACTGCTTGTCTAGTTTCTAATTCATTAGGAGTGTAACAGAGGCGCTTGGAAATTGAACTTTGGAATTGGTCTCCAGAATTTTCTATTTCATAGAATCCAAACTTCCAGTGGACGATGAACATAATGTTTCATTCTATCAACAACACAACAATGAGAAACAATATGGTGAATCCACTAGTATATTACAGTGAGGAGGATTATATTTTAAAGTGAATAACAGTACAAGTTCCAAATTTGAGAATTTTTTCTGCAGTATTTCGTAATAATTCATTTATTTACCCAAAAAGTAACAAGAAATAGTTCATAACGAGAATCGAATAAAAAGTATATGAAATACATACTACTCATCAAGACAAGCCTTGGTAGCGGGAGTAAAACTAGCCTCATAAAAAAAATCTGAATGATATAAAATTACAATTACTACAAATAATATCATATAAGGATATAAAGCGGATGATGATGAATAAAATGTCGAAAGTGCGGAACATTTTATTAAATTCTGAGACCTGTCATAGTAGGCAAAATCACCAGAAGGCGTACCCTGTGAGAGGGAAAACTGTCGGTCACGATATCAGGATAAATGAATGAGTTAATTGGAAAAAGTTGTGTTGGAAAATATGAAAAGTGCAAGAAGAATTTGTAGGGTAATGATTTTTATGTATATGCAAATGAGCATCTTGTTTCAACAGTTTGCTATTGTTTCCTCTCCTTCAACTTTGGTATGAATTTTTCATGTCCATATATTGACGAATGATAAGGCGTGAATGGTAGTTCATGCATTTTTTATTTTTGATCTGGATAAATTACGAGAATTGAATTGTTTATTTCATGAGGGATCAATCTATATAATTTAGGTCCCAGGTAGGTGAGAATTTTTTTTCGGGTCGTGGTATACCGGAGTTATTTTTATGACGGGTGCGGTAATTGTGGTTCATTGTAACTGATGTAGTCCTGTGGACATGTTGCCGTATCACCGCTGTTAGAATATATAATGCTGAATTTGTTGCTCGGTCTTGGTTTGTATACCTCTAATATGTCGATGTTGATGATATAGCTCGTATCTGGACTTTGTTGTGTCAAAATCAGAGTATACTTGATGCTGCTGGGCTGCCAATCAGGTTGACCATATCATCTAGGTCTCATCCAGTGTTGGTTGTTCTAAACTCGATGATATGGAATAATTGTGTATGGTAGAACTGTGTTCAAGAGTATTGGTTCCTACTTGGGACTTGGAAATGTTTTTGATGTTGTGTGATATACTAATTCCAGAGTTATCATTCGTCAACCCACAGGTTGTGAGAGATGAGTGTTCCAAATAAGGATTTGACAATAGATGAATTTTCAGGCAAATTTCGAAACTTCCTGAATCAATACTGAGTTCAAGTTGTCAATCAAATGGATGAACAATAATGAAGATACGAAATATATTAACTTTATAAAAAACATCAATTTGCTCTACAGATGTACAATCTTAGAGATTGTCCTGAATTAGATCAGCGAAAATTAGGAATATTGAATTGATATCAGAATGACTTCATAAGTGTGATCCAGAAGAAGTTATTCTAGGATAGGCATAGAAAAAATAATAACTGGAGGTCAGATACTTCTTTACCAAATTTCAAGTGGAAACCATCCAAATTTCAAATACAAAAAATTACTTGATCCACTTCTCAGAATAAAAAATGAGGTTAGCGACAATACGAAGATAGGTGAACCAAAAATAACATTAACAAAGATATGAAGACAACTGATTCGCTTCTATGAATCAAAATTCAAGATTAATGAATTTTTTAAGGTAATGATAGCTAAAGATATTGAGATGGGGGTCTTGGCCAGACGAGCCAACTAGGTGGAGTTTTATCAAACAATACTTTTTTTTTCATTGTTCTACGTCGAACCGTTCAAAAGTTTTGAGGGGGGAGGGGCATAAAAAACCGCATAGTCACATATCAACGAAATAAAAGAAAAAAAATTGTTGTTTGGAAAAATAATTGAATAATTTTTTCAACGATGTGCCACATGAGTTGATATGCCCTCTTGCGCCATCTATCGGGCAATCAAAATATTTTATTTCGAAAAGTAGTACCTATCGGTGATATCATACAAAAAAATTTTTTTTCCATTGTTCCACGTCAAACCATTCAAAAAATGACAGGAAGGGGACTATAAAAAGCCGCACTGTATACTTTTTGATCGCGATACTTGCTTTGTCAATAGAATATTATATATACTCACTTGTTTTTGTTTTCGAAATAAGACGATGAATGAAGCCTCTGTCCTGATACCCACTTTACCGACCGAGGATCTCCCCAATACTAATCCAATTAGTTTCGTGTTTTTTCACTAAATCATATTATCCCACAGAAGAAGCGGCAAAGGTAATTCAATAAGTGTAACGGTATATTATCAAGGGACTTGATGTGAGAGTGGAGTAAGAAGAATCCCGAATTGAACGAGTATACAGAATGTATTTTCGAACGACATTTAGTGAAAACTTCAATTTGTAACAGTTTCTGAAGGCTTGGAACGTAGGATTACTGAAAACATCAACATATGCACCGCTTTTAGGCCGGCAGTGTGATATGGTTCGAGCTTGGCCAGGTCAAGCTTGGTATATATAAAGTATATAGAAATATAAGACATGTTGAGTCGACTGTAGTAGTAAATCATGACATGAAGGCAACATATTTACAAATGATGCTGAAATAACAAATATACCATCAAATGGCAGCATTCAATATCTAACTGTTTCGAAAGGCAAATATAGATCTTTCTCTTTTATCCAACAAAAAACGTGCATGTAGACATGCGATGATATATCATGTAAATTCACATATACAGTGCTCCTCAAAAGTCCGCTCCCCCCCTCTCATTTTTGGAACGATTATACATAAACTAGTGAAATTTAGAAACTGAATATTAAAGGTTGTAAACTTCCCTACTAGTGATAATAGATGACGAAATCGTCAAAGATGAAGTCACAAGGCCATTGTGACCAATAATTTTAAATGGAACCCTACGGCAAGCGACACCTCTTTGGAAAGGTATCGAAAAGACCTATTCAATGATACTAATTTTGTTTGTGTGTATGGTAGTTTTAATGGCTCATTAGTAAACATTTAAATTCCATACAGTATGATATTAATTACAGATTTAAGAATCATTATCTACTTGAAGAAAATGCTCGAAGTGACCTCCATTTACTTCCTGGCAGTGAAATATTCTTTTTTCAAACTCTTCTCGTACTTTTGCAAATGTGTCTGCGGAAACAGCCTCATATTCACAATACGTCGTTTCAAAACGTCAATACTGTCAGGTTCAGTGGCGTAAATCTTCGATTTAAGGTACCCCCACAGAAAAAATCCAAAGGCGTGAGGTCAGGTGATCGAGCTGGCCATTCCGATGAACCTCGTCGTCCAATCCATCTACCACGATACTCCTTATCCAAATACTGTCTTACTGCACCGTAATAGTGTGGAGGAGCACGATCCTGTTGGAATGTTATTTCCAAATTGCCGAATTCATCTGGATTATCTTCCAAAATTTCAAGGATTAACGGTTCTATTGCGTTTTACAACAGCTCCAGATAAACCTCACCAGTTAAATAAGTATTTAAAAAAAAAGCCCAACGAAGTGGTTTTCCAGGATACCTGCCCAAACATTCACCTTCTGAGGAAATTGGGTATGTGTTTCACGAAACAGGTGAGGATTTGGGTCACTCGAATACCTCACATTCTGTGTATTTACATTTCCATTTAGACAGAGAGTTCTTTCGTGACTAAAACAAATTATTTTGACAAGGTCTGGCTGTTTGTTAATTTTAGTTTCCATATTTTCACAAAATTCTAGTTTTCGGTCTGGGTCGTCGTGTGAGAGTTGATGAAGCATTTTTAATTTGTATGGATGAAATTTGTTTTTTTTCAACACCCTGTGTACTGTACTTCGACTGACTTCACAGATAGATGCAACGTGAGTTGTTGAAGAAGCAGGATTAACTATTACTTCTGCCAGTATATCAATTTTTTTCTCATCAGAAATTTGTGGTCCGCCAGATAGTTTCGCATCATTAATACTACCCGTTGTTTCAAACTCACGAAGAAGCTTCCTCAAATAAGTCCTCGAAACGGGGCGATCGAGATTATTTGTCTTCTTGTCTGTCTGTCTTTTCGGTGCAAATTTTCCAATCGATGGACGTAAATACTTCAATTTTCCCGATACAGTAAAGTATATGTCAAAATATTTTTCATATGCTGTTCGTGAAACTCATGAAGATTCGTCCTCAGAGCTTTAGAAAAAATGGGGTAGGTTGGAGCGATGCTTGTTTGGTCGCAGTGTCAAGGGAAGCTAAGTGCCAACCCTGTCTCTGGCTCGTCAGCTTTCAACCAACCATCAACCAACCAACCGATGCTAGTTAAGAATATGGGTAAGTTGGGCAATCGAAATATCTCGAAAACTACAAACCGCACGCTTACTCGTGAAATGGCGGAAATCAACGGTCGCGGGAGGGGTACTCATCGCGCGATCGCCAGTGACCTATTGTCGATCGAGTGAAGTACGCGCCGGCCCTGTTTGTTTGCAGACGGAAAAGTAAAAAAAATGTTTCGGTACATATTTTTTCTGTCACGTCAAAAATGAACCATTTTCAATCAAGTAAGTGTCAAACTTCCACAAAACTGTTTTATTCATGATATCTAAAACGAATATGGTTCTTATTCAAACCGTTTTTTTATATCCTCACTTTTGTTTCAAATATTTGGGTTGGGGCTAGTTGGGCAAAAGTTGTTCAACTAACCCCACATTTGAAACAAAGGCAATATATGTTTTTTTTCATTTCAAGATGCGAACATATAAAAAACAAGACGGTGTATTTCTAGTCAACATTCAACTGATGCAGCAAAGGCTGTCACGAACGATGGCAAATATGTACATGCTGTCGCCAAGGAATTCGGTATTGCACAGGTGACCTTAACAAGGTTTATAAAGAAATTGAAACCTGGAAGTACATCATCAGAGGGTTATGCAGCAACGACGCAAGTATTTTCTTCCAAACAAGAGGATTCTTTGAGAAAATACTTGTCCATGGAAGATTAATGCTTCCATGGATATTCCCCGAAAGACGTTCGTTGCCTTGCCTACTAGTGTGCTGTTGAATTTCGCATTGGAGTGCCAATCACCTAGACTACAAATAAAATGCATCACAAAAGGAACAAAATAAAAAAACTAAAAATGTTTGAAAAGAAAAGTGAAGAATTGTGTTTTCAAAAAATTCTCCAATTAAGTGAAGAAAACAATGAAGATGGTTATGCCTGCCTGCCTGAAAAGTAAAAGATTAATAAAAAAGGAAAAATGTTCCTGAAAAAATTTTCCAATCAAGTGAAGGAAGCAATGAAGATGCAAGTAATCTTCATTGCTCTGGTTTGCTACGAAACCTCTTTGGAAAGTGGATCCAGTGCCAAGTTTGCAAGGAATGGGCCCGTACAAAATATGCGCCAAATGCTAGTCGTAGAATCGATAGTGATTACGATGATGAATTTCCTATTTCACATTAATGTCTTTTTTACATTGATTGGCTTTAAATTAATTGTCGCATAACCATATAAGTATGATTTCAAGTAGTAGGACTGAGTCTATTCCAATGATTATTCGTAAGAAATATTTTGTTAATGTTGATTATATTTTTATGTTTAATATTTGAAAAAATAAAAGTTTCTGGTTTACTATTATATCAATAAGAGATCATAAATAGAAAGTTGATTGTAAAAATAAAAAAAATAAAATTATCTGTCTAGTGAATATTCACTCAGTGCATGGGCTAATTTTTTTATTGCTCAATTTGCCCCTTACCCTTGCTCATCTCACCTCACCCATGGGGTAAGTTGAGCATGTTTGACCTTTTTCGCTATAAGGATTGTAGCTCCTAAACTAGACGTATCAGATATACATTTCTCTGGAGTGTTTTGCGAAGCAATAGATTACTCGTCTACCAGAGTACATATCAAGCAATTTTGACTTGGCGTTCAGAAGTTATGGCCGATCAAGTGGAAAATTGCTATACTAGCCCCGCCTACCCTACTAGTAATTCCGTTCACACTCGGTATATCATGGCTAAAATTCATCACGAGAGCCTTCGTATCATTGCACTATCAAAATCAGTTTCGCTATCACAATGCGGGTCAACCAAAGTCAAAACAAGATCAATAATGAACGCGGGACAAATTCCGTCTTTGGTACACATCATTTGTCGCAGTTGCAAAACAAAAATCGGCATGTGCAATTCAAAATGTGTATTATTATTATTATTGATAACACTCAATTCACATGGTGAGGAATTGTGTATATCTCTATTGTCAATTCCTAGAGTATTCCAAAATCGAATTATTTCATTATTTCATCCATATCTTCCAGGAATTGTGATCACTTCTTCAACATACTCTATCCAAGGCAGGAAGTATTTCGTGGGATCCGAAAAGGTTGGTTAATTTTTATTTAATCAAAATTTGTTTGTGTGCAAACAACTTGAAATATTACATGCCACCTGATTAAAACAGATAATATATCCGATACATCAATTATCGAAATTATTTGAGTAATGTATTGTATCTTTTCCATAATTGGAGTCATCCCAAATAAAATTGCAGTGTGGATAGCTGGATATGTTTCAAGGTCCATATCGAAAACTAATTTCCTTGAACTATTCAGTTACTTTTCAAGCCTCGTTTTCAAATATTGGAATGATGTAGAAGTTCATAGGAAAGAGAAAACTAATTTTTCATTAACAATTACTCTGAAAACACAAGGAATAATAGATACCTTGTAGTTCTTCGTCAAATCTGATGATTTATTTATTTCAAGTTTGGGATACAAACAGGTGGGATACCCATACAAGCATCCACTATTACCATATATTTCGGTAATCTAAGAAAGTTCAGAAATGTACTTAATTGTATTGATTATATATGAGCATAAAAGATTTGAGATACTGCTCACAGTTGTTTTGAATGAATACAAAGTCATGGAAAATATATCCATACAATATTTGTCAGAAAAATAACACATTCTGGTGACTGGAGAATTTTTACCCAAATTCGTATTGCAACTAGGACTAGTAACTGGCTGTCTATTTCTGTGTATTTTTGCGGAACACGATAAAAAATCATCAACACTGAGTTGGAAGAATAGTAACAATTTGTTACGATATTATACATAAAAAGTGAATCGCTGATTCTCCGTCGTTGTTCGAGAAGGTGTATATTATAAAAAAAACGGATTTCACTCATGCCAACAGTTGTATAAACATTCGTTATCTCGAAGGGAAGAAACCTTACAAATCTATTTGGTCTTTCTAATCGTAATTTGTATACATTGAAATGTGGATTCCATACTACACTAGCAAAATTGGGTTTGCTCAGAACAAAAGCATAATAAATAGATCTGATTGCTGCCTCATTATCATAGACCTTGCATGTTCTGCAAAAAAATCTCAAAGCTGTATGGCAAAAAATTATTGAGAACTCAAAATGGGGATTGAAAGTATTCTTTGTATCGGAAATTACACCAAAATTCTTGATTTGGTCCACTCTGTTGACTATATAGTCTAAAAGCCGGTGGGAGATCGACCTTCGCCGATCTGATAACTCGATGAGACATATTTTTTATCAAATATAATTTATAAACAAATATGCCTATGATAACTTGCCTATCGAAAAGTGTTCATAGCTATTTTTAATTGAATTAATTTTAATCAAGTTTCTTTCATCACCTTCACTCTTTTGATAACCGAATGAGTTTCATCCCAACTGATAGTTTTCAACACACAGAATATGCCTAGGTAGGCTTGCCTACTTATTTCTGTGCATGGCTACCTGGCAAGCAGATGTGAACAGGTACGTCAATATAGGTAACTACACCAATCTGTTAACCAATCGAAATTGATATCATAGGTACGATAATTTGATTACAAAACCAATCGTATAGGCTTGCCTGCAAAAAATCGTACATAAAATGTTATTGCCAAGCTATAAAGTTTTAGAATATTAGCTTTTTGATAGGTGCGAGAGAGAAAGTAGAGCGTCCGAAGTCCGTGTGTTAGAACAGGATACAACATAGCAGCTGCACGCTACCTGACCGTTGAATGTATCCGAGTGCGCATGCTCGTGTACATGTGAGTGACAGTGATAGCATTCATTTACACTAGACAGTAATTTTGAACTCTAATTCATTATAATTCTAATTTCGATCACAATTTTTGTATTATTTCACACTATATATACTAACAGCTATGAAATAATCAAAAATAAATGATTTAATATATTAATAAATAAAAAAAAATTATTCAACAATTGTTTTTCATTTCAAAGCTAAATTATAAAAAAATCTATATTTTTATTTATTTACAAGAGTGACATATTTGAAATTGAATGTACGGCTTTTAAAAAAAAAAAAATCTATATGAAAAAAATAGCAAATTGTAAATTTTTAATAATAAATAAGTATAAACAAAAACTTTTACTTACTCCATAATTTTTTACGAAATTTTCAAATTCTTCTTTGTACTTCTTTTTCGAAACTGTAACTTTGTTGTAACACGTGGAGTGATAACCAACAAAATCCAACGATTCTTTGCTTAATTGAATATCTCCATACTTAAAGTTTTGTTTTTTACGGGAAGCCAATTTTAAATGGCACATTTTAAATTAATTTTCATCAAAGTCTATAATTTCTTTTTTCGTATCACACAAAAAACACTTTTTATTCATTATAAAAATCACAATTAATATTATTTAGCACGTGTTCGAAATTAGAGTTATAATAAATCAGAGTTCAAAATTACTGTCGAGTGTAAATGGATGTTGTCACTGTCACTCACATGTACACGAGCATGCGCACTCGGATACATTCAACGGTCAGGTAGCGTGCAGCTGCTATGTTGTGTCCTGTTCTATCACACGGACCTCGGACGCTCTACTTTGTCCCTCGCACCTATCAAATAGCTAAAATTCTAAAACTTTATAGCTTGGTAATAATATTTCATGTACGATTTTTTGTGGGCAAGCCTATACGGTTAGTTTTGTAATTGAATTATCTTACCTATGATATCAATTTCGATTGGTTAACAGATCGGTGTAGTTACCTATATTGACTTACCTCTTCACATCTGCTTGCCACGTAGCCATGCACAAAAATAAGTAGGCAAGCCTATTTAGGCATATTCTGTGTGTTAAAAACTATCAGTTGAGGTGAAACTCATTCGGTTATCAAAAGAGTGGAGGTGATGAGAGGAAATTGATTAAAATTAATCCAATGAAAAATAGCTATGAACACTTTTCGATAGGCAAGTTATCATGGGCATATTTGTTTATGAATTATATTTGTAAAAATATGTCTCATTGAGTTATCAGATCGGTGAAGGTCGATTCAATCGTTCCACGTCTTCCAATCCACCTATTGGGAAAAACTTTGTTCGAATAGTCTCTAACAATGAGTTCATAATGCGGTGGAGCTTGGTCTTATTGGTACCATATGGGATTGTTCATTGCATTTGGATCATTAACATCAGAAAAAAGTATTTTTCATGTATGCTGTAAAAAGTTCATAAAAAAAATCTAGATAAACCTCACTATTAACTGTGCCTCCAAAAAAATGAAGGCCAATAATTTTGTTGTTGATGATACCAGCCCAAACGTTCACTCCTTTGATATATTGTGTGTGAGCCTCACACATCCAATGATGATTTTGTCTGCTCCAATATATACAGGTTTGTCAATTAACCGTTCCATTTGAATGAAAAGTAGCCCAAATAAGAAAAAATAATTCTGTTTATGAACTGCACATCTACTTACATTCTGCCCATTATCAGTTCACAGAATTGTTGCCATCTATCAGGATCATCCTCATTCAACTCCTGAACCAACTGAACTTCATGAGGATGGTACTTTTCTTTATGTCAAGCTCTCAATATTGATGATTTACTTACATCATTGTCGGAGACAAGTTGTCTACTTACAGTACATCTAACTTTTTTTCCTCATCCAACTCAACATTCCGACCCGATTTTTGAATAGTTTTCACATGTCCAGTTTCTTTATTTTTTTTTTTTTCTATTTTGCTTACTGTAGACTGTGAGACGTGTTGACCAGGGTATTCATAATTGAACATTTCACAAACTTCTTTTCGAGTTCTTGTTTTATTACTGCATCCAAACATGATTAAAATGTCTAATTCTTGAGTTTCGGATGAATGAGCCATAGTCAAATCAAATACACACTGATACACATATTTTTCAATACACTGACGTGTGTCAGCAAATATTGAAATAACAGTAGTCTACTAGATTGACATTACATCATTAATGTGGGTTTTGTGAATAATTTTTTGGTGACTTGAAATACTTTTTCATGACATTTAGCAAAGCAGATAATAGAAAACCTGATTATTTCTTATGGGGTAATTATAATCAGAATTATATTTTGATAGACCAGACAATATTGCAGATTCAAAAGTTGGGATAACCGAAGAAATTAACATCATAACCCCTGAGGTCCTACAAAATGTTGTACGAGGATTCCAAGATCGACTTTCTTATTGTCATGAAGTGAATGGTGGTCATTTCGAATATTTAATTCAATTGTGAAATGATTTGAAGAATACTTCTTAACCATTAAATGGCATTATTTCCTTTAGTCTACGTAGGTATCAAAATTTTACATTTTCAAAATAAATTTTCTCAGTCATGATTACACCTAATTTGAAAAACTTAATAGTACTGAACAGAGAATGAAAATCTCTTTCGAACAAGGTGACACACGACCCCCCTTCTCATTTAAATTTTTTGAGGGGGTGCTCATAATTCAGAGGATGTGCAAGAAGGGGTCATATTTTCATACTGTATATTGTCAAATTGACAATAAAAATCGACCAGAATTTATTCCATACGTATGGACCGCACTGTATACAAGTTGAATACTATATGTACAAAGTATTCCCAATGGGATTGTCTGGCATTCAGTTGCCTTCCATAGGTTAGGTGTGGTGTATGCTAGTGTTCATGAGAGCATTATCAATTTCGCAACTAAATGCAAGAATTGGAGGGTTTGTAATGCTATGATTGTGAAATTATTATTGGTATATTTCCAGGAAAAATATAAAATAAAAAAACTCGGTTCAAGTAATGGAATGTGTGTGTATTTCGTGGGTGTTTCATGAGGGTATCTTGAGTGGCGTTGGTTTTTGGGTAGTTTTATGTTGGTTTGGTTGTCTTGATTATGTTGTGTATTATGGGGTATTGATTATATGATGGTTGTTATGATGTTTTTTATGATGTCGCTGCTTTACTCTGCTCTGAGGGGGCGGCCAGGTCACCTCAAGCTCACCGGCCCCCTCCTGCGGAATCTGCAGCATGTTAGTATAGTTTATTGTGCTCTGTAGGTTAGGTGGTGAATGTTATGTTTTTGTGGTGGTTCTGCTTTTCTGTGAATGCGGGTGGGGCGGCAGAGTCTCTTCGTGCCCACCGCCCCTTTCTCCTAGCGGAATTTGCAGCGTATTGGAATGGGTTTTATGGTGTAGTGTAATGTGTGAGTTATAATGTGTGCTTGTTTGAATTTGGTGTTTACTTATAAAGTATTGTCTATGTGAGGATTGGTGAGTATAAAAAAATATTTCTGGTGTGCTGCTATGAATGCTATGCAATCATAAGTAGAATACCTTGTGAAATGATGCAACTAAATTTTTTCCGACGGTGTAGAGATCCAAACCTGGTTTTTTGATTACAAGTCTAATGCTTGGCCCCCTGTACCATGAAGGCTCATTTATGTTATGTTAATTTCTGTATTTGACTCAGAAATTTCTTTGAGTGATGTGTGGTTCACTTCACATAGGAGTACTTTCATTCAGAACATTGTCCAAGAAACCTTGCTCTGTTCAAAAATATTGAAAAATTGCAGTCATTTCAAAGTTTTGGAGTGTGAACCATCGGGGCAAGTCCGTTCCTGACGTTCTAGCAAACCAACTGACTTATGCATAAAATTTCACTGCATCACTGAAATTTGGTTGATTTCCAATATTCGCTCGGAAAGTTATTAAAGAAAAATTAAATGATCGAAACTTTCCAACAAAAAAATTGAACCGACGAAAAAATTAACTGAAAAGCAGAAAATAAAATGAAACTTTTTGTCTCAATAACAATGCTTTCGAACTAATGTAAGTGAATAATTTTGAGTAGGCGCCAAACAAACAAGCAAATTAATTAGGTAAAACCTAAAATGATGGCATCGCGTCCCTCCGCCAGAAATTGCCGAGTGTTCTCGAAATCAATATAATCGAGACAGCTACCTGAACAGGAGGCGAGAGGTCGTGCGGAGAGCGCCTTCCTGGAATGTTATTGTTTATCGCTGGAGATTTCACGTTGCATTTTTATGTTGTTTTGTTTTTTTCATTTCTTCGAAGTAATTTAACGTTCTTCGTTGATTATTTGTTTGGCGCCGACTCAGAATTAGTTACTTACCTCAGTTTAGGAGCTTAGTTATTAAGACTAAAAAGGTTCATTTAATTTTTTGTTTCCAGTTTTTTTGTCGGTTTGATTTTTTGTTGAAAAGTGTTAATTTTTTTATTTTTTGTGGCTAATATCTTCTTATTGCTACCTCCTTTATTTGGATTATTTTTGAAATAATAACTTTTCCACCTTACTTCAGCTATCAACTGTTATATACCATAACTAGCTGGTACCAGCGATTTCGTCTGCGTTGAACTATGTTTTCTTGTTGTGACGACTATAACAAATCCAGTCACACCTTTAGGGACAGCATTTCCCAAAAGACTGAAACACGTTATTTCTTTATTTGAAACAAATACCAATTTCTTATGACCCTAACTTCAAAACTAACAGAACCCTCACAAAAACTTCCACTCCCCTATGGGTTGCATTCATAAAGACACTGAAACATGTATTTATTCATCACTTACAAATACATCAAATACTGATTCTTATTACCCTAACTTAAAAATTAACGGAACTCCTATTCAAACTTTCACCTCCATTTCATCCCTCGAGAGGTTGAATTTCTAAAAACCCTGAAATACATATTTATTCTATTCGTACCAAAGACTTCAAATACCAATTCTTATGACCCCGACTTGAAAACTAACGAAATTCCTATACAAGCTTCCAATCCCAATCCAACCCCCATTCCACCTCTCCAGGGCTTTATCCATGAGTCACTCATTGGAGACGTGGTTTGCAGGTTCCATTCTACCAGGCCATTGAGTTGTGCCGAAGGAGATCTATGGAGCTTGCTAGTATTCGAAATAAGAAAGAGAATGAAGATATTTACAGTTTCCTGAAGGATCAAGGTTTGATTATTATAGGATAATAGCAATTGATAATTTTATTATTTGTTATATTTTTTTGCAGAAATATAATTTTTGTCTTGCATGCTAATCATTGATATTCGATCAATCAAGATGAAAAAATTCCACTGGTCTCAAAAAATTCAATCTGGAGGACCTTCAGCATTTTCCTATACAAAATAACTGAACAAAATTAATATTATTCAGTAGTAGAAAAAAAGTTTGCTCTACAGTTGAAAGCATTTATTTCTAGGATAGAAGTTAGCATTATATTTCGGCAAAATATTTTGACATCTTTAGGCTCTCTCAAAAATAAACATAACATCACCGACTAACACATACATTAAAGTTGAAAAACATGAAAAAATAAATAAACAAATCCAACAAATTTTTTCTAGGCTATCACACTGGAGAATCCACAGTTCTGTCAATTGAAATTCACAGTTCGACCACTGTATCTGAAGAAAACATATATATGCTTTTTATCTGTTTTTTTTTACTTCGCCCCCCGCCCCCTATGTTGAAATTACATTAAATTTTCCTTTGCCAAATTGGACGCAAACTTATTCGGAGGTTGAAATGTTATTGTATCATCACCTACACAACTCATTCAATAATATTCCCAGTTGTTTATGTCTGATGAAATCACATCTACGCTGTATACTTAATACTCTTCAGTTGATATTCAATGATTTTGGCCGGGCACAAACGCTTGTACAAATAACATCAACACATCAACAGTGGAGGAAAATCAGTCTTGTCTCTGCGCACGGCCCAACACGCTAATGCCGCTTAGCAGATGACGAGTTACATGTTACTAGCATTTTCCAGTGCTTCCGTGATCAGAATACTGTTCACAATAAATTATATCCTTGAAGCGATAGAACAATAATTTACTGAGTTATACTATAGATTTAGTCTTCACGTAATAGTCCAATCGACAGCGCTTTTTTTCTGCATGAGATTACAGTAGAAGAAACTATTAGAAAATGTAACGTAAGAAGAAAGCGCTATGTCCCCTCCACGCGACTTCCTCCCTCTCTCTCTCTCTCTCTCTGTATCTTTCTATTATATACGAGTATGAGTGACGTGACAACTACACTTGGTCCTGTCAACGCATTCAATTCGTATATAGGGAAAAAAGAAATGCAAAATTTAATTGTGTCATTTTCTGTATATCAATAAAAGTCCTCATAGAGCAGTGGTTAGCTCCATAGTCACTCACGCGGTCGGCTCGGACTCCATCCCATACCAAAGAATCCTTTTTTCAATTGGTTCCAGACACAAACATATTTGATCTGATATTTAAAAATTTATATACATTTCAGGTTTTTGGCCGAGTTCAAGAGCAGTGAATGATCATTGTGAATGAATGAACTTGTGAAACGAAGCATTTAGAAATGGTAATTATTTGGACGCGATTCCTTCGATTTTGGATCGAAAAGAATTGTTGTAACTTTGTTGAAAATTATAATATAACATGATTTCTGGTAATTTTACCCAGTTTCAAATGAGATTCGAGAAATATTCTCATCAAATAGGGTAAAACCCCCAATGATTGGCACTTTAAGGAAACCTCATACTTGATTATGTCATCATACATAGCTCTTCCACATATGTAATCATCATTTTAGTTCCTTGTATTCTTTATAAATCATAACTTCATGATATTTATTTCTTCATTTTCTGAATCAATTGGAATAGAAATAAAACTGCGTTGAATAATGTACTGGGAGTTTTTCCATTTATTGGCATCATAGTCTAATGATTGACCCCTATCAATTGGCACGATTAACTAGTAATTCACCCCCAGTTATTGGCATCCAAACCTCGCAGACAGAACCTGATATTTGAAATTAGCCTCTGTATTGAGTTGATTTTCTCCATAGAAACGACTGAAAAAGTCAAATAATTTTCAAATCTATTCTTTCCATTCATATATTATAAACTTTCTTCAAACAAGTACCACAAGTAAAATAATCTGTGAATAAATTATGTTTTTTAGGGCATACCATCCCTCATACATTTTTGGCACTTGATACCAAAATTTGCTAACGAAAATTGATTTGTACATATGAAACATAAACCACGATTCATTATTGTATTGTTTTCTGGTGGACAATGGTTTAAAACCGAAGTAACCTTATTCATGCCGGTTTCTTCGAATGACAATTTCCTAATGTGACTTTCTGATGTTGAGGAAAGGTGGTAAGGAATAGAGTTCTCCTCATAGGAATGTTCGTCCAAGGCTGTGATTTTGGTCAAATCTCTTTTGGTGCTATGCTCATCTTTATCTGAAAAGGGGGTATTTTCTTTATCACACAAGGCTGATTTCAGAGGCTTCTTAGAATTCTTCCTTGGTTTATTTACCTTGATTTTCTTTTGATTTGCTTGTGCTTTCAGCTTCTTGATGGCTTTATTTTCTTCTTTCTTTTTTTTCCAGCTTGACCTTTTCTTCATCTTCATATATTTTTTTCCATCCACTCGAAGTCATGACATAAGGTAATCGTTCCGTTGTTCGTTTTCCTTTTCTTTCAGATGTTTTGGGCCACAGAAGACTCATCTTCAATTTGTTTTTCACACAATCTTCCGAGTGGGATGTTTCTCCTGAATGAGTCACAGCTCGTTCTTCGATCATCGTATTATCTACTATCGTCAGAAAACTAAAACTAGTGCTTGGATTTTATGTTGTCAATGGAGTATATTCTAGATGAGCAGAGGTATGACCTGCTAAAATGATAATCGACATATCATTTATTTCACTTTCTGACAAATAGCTATCAACAACAGAAAGATTTATGTCCTTCGTTGGATTAACCTCCAAGGATGTTTCACCAAGGTCCATATCCGATAATTCATTCAATTCACTACCATTCTCCTTATGTTCTGGAAATGTCTCATCAAAAACCACATTGGATATCTCAACTGCTGGGATTCGATTTGATAATTTTTTATGTCTTTGTAGAAAGCACTGATACCGATGTTCTCCAGGTAAATTATCTTTGAATGGTGTTGACCGGGGATGATTTTGAAGGAATGATTTTACAGAGGCTTGGATGTCATCTTTCCTCTTCGGGAATCCCTTTCTATGGCTCTCAAGAATCCACGATTCTAATAGAATTTCTTCGTCCCTTGTCAAGTAAGTTCTTGGACCATGTTCTATTCTGGTGAATTTGTCACTCAAGCGGAACTGGAGTGTAGATCTAGGAATACCGTATTTCATAGCTGCTTGCTTTTTTGGCATTCCATAATTAATATCTTTCAAAGCAGCTTGAACAACTTCTTCGGTGTAAGATTGGGAATATTTCTGTTTTTTTTCACTTTTGGCATCGTTGATGACCTGAAAGAAGAAGTGCCAATTACTAATTTTCAAAATTTTTCATATCAAACCAATGATTGGCACTAGTGCCAATCAATAGAAATGTTCAATGTTTTAAGCGAGTTATTGACACCCTTATAATTACGTAAATCGAGTGGAATCGCTTCATCCTAAAAAAAAACAATGTGTATCGACACCTCTACTTACTGTATGAATCGAAAAGTTCAATCACACGCCAGAACAAACACGTATTTGCAGGTACACTATCCGGGCAGCAAGCTACCGAAAAACATAAAATCTAACCGTTTTCTAACAGGCTTACGACGCCCTTTCGATTACTGACGCCATTTGGGAATGACACTGTTGGTTAAGCAGATTTCCTACACAGGGACGTTGCCAGATTACAGATCAAAGACAAATTTCTACGGAAATATCGAGACATCTTAGTAAAATTGAGAAAATATGATCAAGGGCCAATAATTGGGTCAGTGCCAACAATTGGGTGTTTTACCCTATCTTTCGTGCTGGACGATTTCATCGCAATTTTGTTCAAATTTTGCATCCAGCAAATTTAATCCTTGTAATTTGCGCCTTTATTATCGAAGATCAAAATAGTATTATCCGGAATAAAATACCTGTTACTATAGCGGAGGAGTTTGGGAAAATAATATACCGGGTGACAATGGGACTAGGAACATGCCTATATCTCCTTCACTTATCAACTGATTTGAATGAAATTTTGTATGTGGATATGCGACACAATTTCAAATTGACAAACATACAGGAACAAAATGGCCGACTTCCGGTTTTGCCAGAATTGCCACCAACTTCGATTTTTCGAATGGAAAACCCTGCAGGTTTGATGTCTCTCGGATTCTTAGGCTCAAATTACATACGACACTGTTGCCAAATTTTTATTTCACAATTGAAAAAAATATATATGTTTTTTCAGCCCAGGAAACCTTGAGCAGGTTAAAATATATACTAATTCACATATGTTACTCATAGTAATAGTCATTTCATCGATAAGATCAATAACAAATCTTACAGCAGGAATTGAAATTTTCTGAACGCATTTCTAACGAAAATTTTTTTTTTCAAATGGTACCTACCGAGGGCCATCTTCCCATTCGATTGAGAATTCAATTACCAATTCAACGATATACATTATGTACCACTTTCCTTCTGTTCAAAACGTAGAGAGCCATCTAGCAAAATGAAATCAATCTGAAAAGCATGACATCTATTCATTCTTTCACACTTTACTTCAGAATGGTAACAATGAATTACCAAAAATAATCGACTTGACAATGTGTAATCATCATAAACCCATTACAGAGAAGATAACTTTGGAATAATCGAACTGTTCGTATAAATCTAACGACTGAAACAGTGAAACATTCACCGTACAAATTATTACTCAATTTTCAATAGAAGACTTTTACAACCATCGAAAAGTCATTTTATTTATTAATGACCTATGATACGTTCGAAGTGTTGCACGTTTTCCCTAACACATAGACTAGTTCTATTTATTGTACACCTCATCACATTTATCAGTTCGTGAGCAGGAGTTTCCTGAAATGCGCGCTAAACTCTTGCTCTCAAGTCCTCTGAAGAAGTTGGTCTCCTCGAGTATACTCTGGATTTTATGTGACCTCATGAATAAGAATCAATGGGGGGTTAAATCGGGCGATCTGGCTGGCCATCTCATTGGACCCTTTGTTCCAATCCATCTCTGCCCATGGGTATCACTAAAATAGGCCGAACAATATTAGCATTATGTGGTCCTACACCGTTCTGCTCGAAAATCATGTTATCTCTGATGTTCTCAGGTGAATCGTTGATATTATTTTTAATATCGTTCTCTAAGGATTGTAGATATCTTTGGCCCGTCAAAATCATGTCGAAAAAGAATTGAACCAATGATTCTTGTCCCTATGATTCCTACCCATACGGTGAATCCAAATTTTTCTTGGAAATCACCTCCTCTCAGCAACCTAGGATTTTCTTGAGCTCAATACCTTGTATTATTCCTATTGAACATACCATCATTCGTAAACCTAGACTCATCTGTGAACAGTATCTTCGAGACAAAACCATAATTCAAATAATGAAGACGCAAAAGACAATAACAATAAGTTAGTCTCCGTTCTGGGACATTTTCATATAGATGCTGATGCAAACTGTATTTATAGAAGCGATACTCATGTTATTCCAATACCTTTCTGGCACGGTCGTTGCTGATCCCACATTCAATTTCCAACTTTCGCACTGAGGCAGATGTAGAAAAATCATTATATGCTAAAACATTAGTTTCCGCTTCTTCACTGACAATGAAAGTGGATGTGGTTTTGATCAGCTGGTTCTTTCCTTAACATCATTTCTAATTTCCTGAAATAGGTCCTCGATGGGTGCCGTCTTAACGGATAACGAACAGCGTTTAGCATATTAGCATTGACAGCGTTCTCCTGACACCCTCGGAATATCAATATCATATAGATTTGTTCGTTTCGAGAATAACGATTATTATTTTCCATTTCAAAAACACTTTTTACAAACGAAACGAGATTAAAAGTAAAATTGGTATTTAACTTTTGACATGACATTATTCACCTACTGTTTTCGATGATTGCACGGCTACCTTTCATCTCATTGAACCCGAACTGATAACTCATTGAATTGTAGGCATCGTTTAAAATATTGTACAAATCCAATAATTGGTCGTTCTCAGTTTTGAACAAAAAGAAGTGGTACATAATGTAAATCGTTGAATTGGTAATTGAATTCTCTATCGAATGGCAAGATGGCCCTCGGTAGGTACTATTTGAAAAAAAACATTTTTTCGAAAAAATGGGTTCAGAAAATTTCAATTCCTGCTGTAGGATTTGTTATTGATCTTATCGATGAAATGACTATTACTATGACTTACTGATGTAAATTAGTATGAATTTCAATCTGATCAAAACCTCCTGGGCTGAAAATAAAGATTTTTTTTCAATTGTAGAATAAAGATTTGGCAACACACAGGGTGTTCCATTCAAAAAATCGAAGTTGGGGGCTATTCTGGCGAAACCGGAAATCGACCATTTTGTTTTAATAGGTCTGTCAATCCAAAATTGTGTCTCATATCTATGTACAGAATTTCATTCAAATCGTTTGATACGTGAAGGAGATATAGGCATGGCCCCTCGTCCCATTGTCACCCGGCTTGGTATAACGTGACGATTTCTACCAGTCAACACCTACGGCAAGCCGCGCAAAGGAACGTCGTTCCTGACGGCGATCCTCTGACCGTACACGTTTGCACTCTGAGTTTTTCGACTAATTGAATTTTCTTTCATTATGTTAAAAAAAACTGTGAAATCATATTTATGCGAGTTTTTGAGTCAAACTTGGAACGTATACTTTTTCTGCGAATAACTCAGAAATAATTGATAACTATCGTTTCGGACGTCCATCGTCTTAATGTATTCAGAAGGTTTTCACGACGTTTCGAATGCTTGTATCTGCAATCGTCTTCAGGTGAATACTGACAAGTTTAGGTGCTACTCACCAATTTATATGACTGTCGGCGCAATGATGCGTGCAATTTCGCCATGTGCAGCGGTGCGTGTAATTTCGCGCGGTGTGGTGGTGCGTGAAGTTTCGCGCCTCTGCAGCCCGCCAGAGGAAGCAATCAGGGGTTTCCATATGTTCTTGATCTCAACGCTTGGTTGACTGAAGGCGTTATTGGCCTCGATGTAGGCGGCATCTTTGAACTTTCGTTTGAACCAATGCTCGTCTCTATGTAGAACACTTGCGTCGTCCCATAGAACTCGATGGTGCTCAGTCCAGGCGTGGTCAGCGATTCCCGATTCTGATGTTTCTCCACGTTGAGTCCATTTCTTGTGCTCATCGAATCTTACCAATAACGGTCTATTTGTCTCTCCAATGGAGGAATCTCTGCATTCACATGGAACTTTATGAATGCAATTCTCACTGATTTCATTTTTGTTGTCAGGTTTGGTCTTGGTCAGGAAACTCCGTAAAGTACTGCCGGATTGAAAGCAGCTCTTGATGTTGAACTTGTTTCCGATCCTTCTGATCTTCTCGGAGACACCTCTGATGTACGGAAGGCAGATTACTGTGCTTTGTTGTTGCTTCTCAGATGTCTTCGTTCTCCGGAATTGTTTCAATACTTCTTCTTGGAGTTTCTTGGGATATCCATTCCGGTGGAGGTCCTCTTTAATTCGGCATCTAGTGACTCCACATCGTTGCATATGTGCGTTGCTCTCTCCACCAATGTTCTCACGATCCCTCTCTGATGGCTGCTAACGCCTCCCCCCCCCCCCCCCAAAATCCTACTGTACCTAATGTTTTCGGCAACAATTTTTTCCCCTGCCGACAGAATTATAAGAGGACTTCGGATATTTCAGTTCAACTGAATTCCCTTTGAGGACATTGTTGTAAAGAAGTACATAAACAATTTTAAATGTTCAACAAACATTCATTATGGAATGAAGTCCGTTTTTGTTCCAACTCAGAAAAACATTCGATTCAAAATGACGACCCTCAATGTCTCGGTATACTAGTCTTCAACTTTTACCAATTCACCACAGATCCAGAACCAAGTTTTGGATTCTGGACTTTGAGAACAGAGTTGAGTCATGGGAAAATCCGGGCGGAAAACCGATAACTTACACCAATTGGCACCGGAGCGAGCCACAAAGCAATTAAGAAATAAATTTAATTTATTTATTATCAATAGAATTTCATATTAGATTCTTTATTGTGGACAAAATTCCTTTTTTTATTACAATCTTCTATTTAGTTTCACCTGTTCTGGTTTCTGTCTGTGTGTCTGTCTGTATGTAATCAAACCTTGCAAGTTTATTTTGACCCACTTCTAATAGTCCGATTGAATTGAAATTTGACAGCTGTACATGACTCCGGTGACAATGCATTAGGCAATTTTTGTTGGGGAAAAGAACAAAATGGCGGCTCCAATATGGCGGACAATTTTTGTGATTATGGTCCGATTTTATTAAAAATTAGTATATAGGTGTTTTCAGGGATCGGAAATTGTATTTTTTCCTGTCAAAATCTGAAAATTCAACATATCGGCTTCAAAATGACGAATGAGTTTTGTTATTATGGTACGATTCTATTCAAAATTGGTATGTGGGGGTATTTGAGGTCGAAGATATTTTTTTACAAACTTCTATCTTTAGTTTCACCTGTCCCGGTATCTTTCTGTGTGTGTTATCAAATCTTGCAAGTTAAATTTGACCCAATTCCAATCGTCCGGTTGATTTGAAATATGGCTGGTGTACATAATTCCGGTGACAAGGCATTATGAGATTTTTATGAGGCAAAAAGAAAGAAAATGGTGGCTTCAATTTGGTGGACAACTTTTGTGATTATTGTCCGATTCTATTCAAAATTGGTATCTAGGGGTTTTCAGGGTTGGAAATTATGACTTTTTTGTCGAAATTCGAAAATAAGTTACATAGAAATTACTCAACTAGTTATTCAACATCATAAAAATCAAAAAATAAAAATAAATAAACGATTTTTTTTTTCTTAAAACAAGTTTTTATTAGTTGTTAATTAAAACAGAACTAGAGAGTTCAAAATGAAAATTATAAAGAAAACCGAGATCAAACAATGAAAGTAATCATTTTGTCCTTTTCAGTTCATTTGTTTAAACAAAATCTTGTCGGCAATGTGAATTATTCAAATTATATAAAAAAACCCTCAATGACTATACTTATCTTATACTTCCACCAATTCTCCACAGACCCAGAACCAAACTTCGGATTCTGGACTTCGGGAAAGAAGTTGAGTCACGGGGGGTCGTGGAATTGGTTGGACGGAAAACCAATAACTTACTTCAACTGGCACCAGGGCGAGCCAAACGGCTATGAAGAGACAGAAAGTGGTATGGAAGTCTTTATCGTCGGAGGTGAGGTTCAATGGAATGATAAGCCCAATGCAGATCCCGATTATTATATTTGCGAAAGCTCCAAAGCTGAATGTGGTACATTTTTTGACGATGAGGATTCTTGTCCAGCTTCAAAGACAAAGAAAAAACGAAGATATGTCCTCGGTTCAGAACAGGTATATGTAAAACTAATAGGAAATGAATAACAAAGAACTGCATATTTGTTATAGTTTTTTTTTGTGTTGTAAGATGTTGAGATCTGTGCGATCTGAGTACAATGAGCTATTGATGTAAATTGATGAAACATTCGAGCTGATAGTGATGTGTGCAATTAACATCCTGGATTAGGTGGTAGGAAAACAAAAACAAACAGAAAATATTTCTGGGAGAAAAAAAAGAGAATATTTCCAGAAATAGAAATGATGTATGCTAGCAAAATTTGAGTTAGAAATAGGAGATTAGGTTCACTCCGTTCGTTTTTTTCATTGGAATATTATAACTAATGAAAAACTTTGTAAAGAATAGCTTCCATTTAGGCGCGTACTAATACTTATAAAATGAATTTAAGTCATCGCTGACAATTATTCAATTATTTTTTGATGAATTATTTGTTTTCAAAAAGCTTGTCGCGTGAAGTGTGCACAAAAGTAGGTACTGGTTAATTTGATTGGGCAGTGATTAGTTGGTAAGTAATAACTTGTCGAAGTATCTGATTTCCACAAAGTATTCATGAAATTATTACCAATTAATTTAATTGGACAATGAATGGTTGGTGAGTAACAACTTGTCGAAGTATTAATCCCACTATAATTCGCGCGACAAGCTTTTTCAAACCAAATATATTAACAAAAACTAATTAAACTATTGTCAGCAATGACATACTTTTCAGTAGACGGCACTAATAAAAGCTTGTCTTTGAATCGGACCAGAATTACAAATCTCCTCCGCCATCTTGGAGCCGCCATTCTGTTTTTTCCTCTAAAAAACACTCTATAATGCATTGTCACCGGAATCATGAACATCTGCCAAATATCAATTCGATCGGACGACTAGAAGTTTATCAAAATTCACTAGCAATATTTGACCCTAACTAACGAACGAACGAACTAACGAGTGAAACGAAATAAAAGCTTGTAAAAAAAGGCCTGTTATTCTTATTGATTTCGGCTCAATCGTCCAATGTGTGATAACAATTTGAACAGAACGATGTTATTCTTCAATGCTGAATGATAGTTGAATGGGATATAGATGTCTTGTTCTTGTTCGAATCATTTGGAACAGAGTTAATTCTATCGAATGTCTTAGTTTTGAAATATCTACCAGAGCATCTGTTAATTCGACTATCGATTATCAAGTATTACATTATTACGGGAATTTCTTACCAACGATTATATATTATATTTCATTCAGTTCGAAACAATCATGAAATTTCATGCCAACGAATACTCGTTTTGTACAAGTCGATACCTCACGTTTGTTTAAATATCTCAATACTGAAATTGCAAAAAATATCCTCAGAATTATAGACAAAAAAGAACCCCGAATGAGGAAAATACATTGATTATCATCTCCTGGAATGCATAGGTAATTTTATCTTACAATCAAAATAATTGGATCAATAATTCATAAATTAATGTTGAAATACAAATTGTCGGAGAGTATATAAAGATATACAAAGAACATCAAGAAATCTTAACGACGGAATAATTTCATATACAAGTGAATGTAATAAACAAAAAATCATGCGCATTCTACCAAAAATACACTGGATTTTAAAAATGTCGAGTTCTTGAGAACAAAACGATCTATATTGATGGAGAAGACAATTGTTGAGCTAAAAAGTTGAGACTTATTTTCGGAAACTAAAGTTCGATAATATTTGGAATCTTCTAAATGTAGCTTTCTTGATATGTTTTCCATCGGAATAGAAAATTTATTTCAAATCGAGAACATGAAGAACAAAAATGGTTTCTGGTACAAATCTCAATAATTTGATGAAAACCAAGTTCCAGATTTCGAATGGAACGAGAAAAAACTTGATTCCTTATGACTTTCTCTCATTACAGATGACCTACTTCAAAGCTATACAATACTGTCAAAAGATGTATATGCAGCTGGCCAAAATAGAAGACGAAGATGACAGCTCTGCAGTTTTTTTGTTATTGAATGAGAAAGGTAATTGATCATAGTTGGTTGAGCTATTATTAGAAGCATGTGGCGAGCAGCCCCCCATTTTTCTCAAATAATTTTCCGGTGTATTTTTGAGGAAACTTGGTCGACCTGAAAAATTTGTCCAAAACTTTAAGATTCATAGACATGTGAATTATCATATAAGTACCCGATGAAAAAAATGGAAGTTACTTATATAGGACTATTGAAAATCATCACAGATTTTGGGAAACTCCTATTTTATTTTCATTTCATCCTGTATTGTAATTTTGAAAGAATTGAGCATGTTGTCAAATTTGATATAATACGTCGGACGATAAAAACCATGATATTGTGTTATACAGGTCCAGTAATTTGAGTAATTATTCCATTGAGATCCTTTTGGATACGTATTCTTCACCGGTTAGGTGCTGCATTACGAATTTACAATAGAAGCAACTCACAAATTAACTGCATTAATTTTTCAAAAATGCAATCTTTATATATCATGAGAATCTGTTTCAAACCAACTATAATATGATTCAGCTACTGAATAACTGATTATACTCAGAATTGGCATGCTGATAGACAAATAATATCCTGAAACTAGAATATATATATATATATATATATATATATATATATATATATATATATATATATATATATATATATATATATATATATAGACCAACTCAGCTTCCGTTTCATACTCGGCCCACCAAGCATCCACGTGTTTATACAAAGCAAACAGTTAATAGCCCACTCAGCCTCCGCCACTATCTCAGGCTAGTTAGCCTCCTCTGTATATGTTACATACGTTTTTTGGGAGTTTATGTAACTTGGCCTCCTTCTGAAGCTATTTCAAAAAGAATTTAATAAACGTTGTGAAATGTCTTTGTCAGACATAAAACTGATAATAATGTGGAATATCAAAAAAATACAATGTTTATTCGATATCTCATATTTTGTAATTTTTAGAAATTTATAATTAACAAAATAATCAATTTTTTATCAATTTCTGCATGATATCATTGAGTACACATGTAAAATGTGCTCCAGAAAGCAAAAAAGAATATGGAGTCATTCTCTAAACAATTATTCGGTTTTTATAAAAACGGTGATTCCCACAAAACTACTTAATTAACAATAGCCTCCGATTATCAAAATTCAATGAAAACAAAATAACGAAATTATATTCTTTCAAGTGTTCAGCTGATACTTCGATTTTTTTGAATTTTTAAATTCATATTTGATAGTATAAAAAATATTGTATTTGAATTGCTCTCTCAAGAGGTGCTGTACTCCTGCCGTAACGCCCGCGCGTAGCCCTATTTTCAACGTTGAATCAAAATTATAAATAATTGATATAGATTTCCGTGACAAAATTTTTCATAGTAAATAGTCTCGTCTTCAAGAATCTGTTTTTTTATTTCATCTATCATCAAGAGTTCTTGAGTTACTATCAAAAAACTAAGGCTGTTTTTATTTTTTGTTTTGTGTTAAAAAACTAGCACATTTTCGTCAGAATGACATCCCGAATCGAATGAGTCATCGCTCATATATTCAGAAGGCTTAGAACTATTTTTCCCAGGAAACTCACTTCTCTACTAGACTATGATGACATGAGTAACCACTATGAAGGTTTTTTGATACTTCATCCCCAAAGGGGTGAAAATGAAAATACCGTTAGTTTTGAAGTTAAAGTCATGGAAATCTCTCCAAATCTAAATAATTTATTTATTGATACTCAGAATCAACCTTCAATGTCCATCTATATGGAGGTATGCATGGATTTTCAGGTGAATATCATTCAACGTTCTGCGTGGTATTAGCCAGGAAAATAGTTGTTTTTCACCTGTGATCTACCTTTCCTGGTTCAATTTATTGAATCACTTTGTGAAGAAGACCAAAACTGAAACTTTCTATTTTATTCCACTTCACACATGGCGTTTATTTATTTTTCTTTTCATGATTTGCTAGTCAGCATATTGCCACTCCTACTGAAGGAATCTTTCATATAGAAACCTATCGAGGTGGGAGACTTTCGGAGTGTTTCTTTCTGTCACTAGGTACCGCCAGTTAAAAGTTCTCTTTGCCGGCGTACCTATAGGTGATATAGAATCGATGATGTTTTATTAATGTTGTGTCTCGCTTCAGCCAGGGCTCTTCTGACCCTTGGCTGGTTGACTACTCCGTACTGATGAGGGCCAAAAAGCCTGAAACCGGTATGCGGATTGTTAGGCGAACACGACATAAATTAATTTATAATCGAGCTTATCAGAAAACATTTGCTTCAATGTCCATCTATATGGAGGTATGCATGGATTTTCAGGTGAATATCATTCAACGTTCTGCGTGGTATTAGCCAGGAAAATAGTTGTTTTTCACCTGTGATCTACCTTTCCTGGTTCAATTTATTGAATCACTTTGTGAAGAAGACCAAAACTGAAACTTTCTATTTTATTCCACTTCACACATGGCGTTTATTTATTTTTCTCATTTTTCATGATTTGCTAGTCGAGCATATTGCCACTCCTACTGAGAAGGAATCTTTCATATAGAAACCTATCGAGGTGGGAGACTTTCGTCCTGGTTCAATTTTTTGAGTCAGTTTTTGTAGCCTGGCTGGTGTTACCCTTTCTGTTTGCCGGCGTACCATAGGTGATAAAATCGATGATGTTATTAATGTGGTTGCAGCCAGCTCTTCTACCCTGGCTGGTGATACCCGTACTGATGAGGCCAAAGCCTGAAACCGTGCGGATTTAGGAAACGACATAAATTAACATAATCAGCTTATCAGAAAGAAACATTTATCAATTCCATCTATATGGAGGTATGCATGATTTTCAGGTGAATATCATTCAACGTTCTGTGGTATTAGCCAGAAAATAGTTGTTTCACCGATCTACCTTTCCTGGTTCAATTTATTAATCACTTTGTGAAGAACAAACTGAAATCATTTATCACTTCACAATGCTTTATTTATTTTCTCATTTCATTTGCTAGTCGAGCATAGCCATCTACTGAAGGAATCTTTCATAGAAACTATCGAGGTGGAGATTCGATGTTTTTTCGTCACAGTACCCCAGTTAAAAGTTCTCTGCCGGCGTACCTATAGGTGATATAGAACGATATGTTTTATTAAGTTGTGTCTGCTTCAGCCAGGTTTTGACCCTTGGGTTGATACTCTCGATGAGGGCCAAAGCCTGAAACCGGTATGCGGATTGTTAGGCGAAAAATAATTTATCATTCAGAAAAACATTGAAGTCCATCTATATGGAGGATGCATGATTTGGGATACTTCAACGTTCTGCGGTTTAGAAAAAAGGTTTCCCGACTACCTTCCTGTTCAATTATTAATATTTTGAAAACAAAAGAAATTTTATTTTTTCCACTTCACCATGCGTTTTTTATTTTCATTTTCATGATTTGAGTCGAGCATATTGCCCCCTACTGAAAGGAATCTTATAAAAATTGAGGTAGATTTCGAGTTTTTCTGTACTGGGTCCGCCTTAAAAGTTCTCTTCCGGCGTACTTGGTGATATAGAATCAGATGTTTTATTAATGTTGTGTTCGCTTCGCCAGGGCTCTTCTGACCCTTGGCTGGTTGACTACTCTACTGATAGGGCCAAAAGCCTGAAACCGGTATGCATTGTTAGCGAAAGAATAAATTGAAATAATCGAGCTTATCGAAAGAAACATTTGCATTCAATGTCCATCTATATGGAGGTATGCATGGATTTTCAGGTGAATATCATTCAACGTTCTGCGTGGTATTAGCCAGAAAATAGTTGTTTTCACCTGTGATCTACCTTCCTGGTTCAATTTATTGAATCACTTTGTGAAGAAGACCAAAACTGAAACTTTCTATTTTATTCCACTTCACATGGCGTTTATTTATTTTTCTCATTTTTCATGATTTGCTAGTCGAGCATATTGCCTCCTACTGAGAAGGAATCTTCATATAGAAACCTATCGAGGTGGAGACTTTCGGAGTGTTTCTTCTACAGGTACCGCCAGTTAAGTCTCTTGCCGGCGTACCTAGGTGATATGAATCGATGATTTTATTAATGTTGCTGCTCAGCCAGGCCTTCTGACCCTTGGTGGTTGATACTCCGTACTGATGAGGCCAAAGCCGAAACCGGTTGCGGATTGTAGGCGAACACGACATAAATTGAACATAATCGGCTTATCAGAAAGAAACATTTGCATTCTGTCCATCTTATGGAGGTATGCATGGATTTTCAGGTGAATATATTCAACGTTCTGTGGTATTAGCCAGAATGTTGTTCACCTGGATCTACCTTTCCGGTTCAATTTATTGAACACTTTGTGAAAAGACCAAACTGAAATTTCATTTTATTCCACTTCACAATGCTTTATTTATTTTTCTCATTTTTCAGATTTGCTGTCGAGCATATTGCCATTCCTACTAGAAGGAATCTTTCATATAGAAACCATCGAGGTGAGACTTTCGAGTGTTTCTTTCACAGGTACCGCCAGTTAAAAGTTCTCTTTGCCGGCGTACCTATAGGTGATATAGAATCGATGATGTTTATTAATGTTGGTCTCGTTCAGCCAGCTTTCTGACCCTTGGCTGGTTGACTATCCGACGATGAGGGCCAAAAGCCTGAAACCGGTATGGGATTGTTAGGAACAGACTAAATTGAACATAATCGGCTTATCAGAAGAAACATTTGCATTCAATGTCCATCTATATGGAGGTAGCAGGATTTTCAGGTGAATATCTTCAACGTTCTGTGATTAGCAGGAAAATAGTTGTTTTCACCTGTATCTACCTTTCTGGTTCAATTTATTGAATCACTTTGGAAAAGACAAAACTGAAATTTCTATTTTATTCCACTTCACACATGGCGTTTATTTATTTTTTCATTTTTATATTTGCTAGTCGAGCATATTGCCACCCTACTGAGAAGGAATCTTCATAAAAACCTATCGAGGTGGAGACTTTCGAGGTTTCTTGTCACTGTCCGCCAGTTAAAAGTTCTCTTGCCGGCGTACCTTAGGTGATTAGAATCGATGATTTTTATATGGTGTCTCGCTTCAGCGGGCTTTCTGACCCTTGGCTGGTTGACTACTCCGTACTGATGAGGCCAAAAGCCTGAAACCGGTATGCGGATTGTTAGCGAAACGCATAAATTGAACATAATCGAGCTTATCAGAAAGAAACATTTGATTCAATGTCCATCTATATGGAGGTATGCATGGATTTTCAGGTGATATCATTCAACGTTCTGCGTATAGCCGGAATAGTGTTTTCACCTGTGACTACCTCCTGGTTCAATTTATTGAATCACTTTGTGAAGAAGACCAAAACTGAAACTTTCTATTTTATTCCACTTCACACATGGCGTTTATTTATTTTTCTCATTTTTCATGATTTGCTAGTCGAGCATATTGCCACTCCTACTGAGAAGGAATCTTTCATATAGAAACCTATCGAGGTGGGAGACTTTCGGAGTGTTTCTTTCTGTCACTAGGTACCGCCAGTTAAAAGTTCTCTTTGCCGGCGTACCTATAGGTGATATAGAATCGATGATGTTTTATTAATGTTGTGTCTCGCTTCAGCCAGGGCTCTTCTGACCCTTGGCTGGTTGACTACTCCGTACTGATGAGGGCCAAAAAAGCCTGAAACCGGTATGCGGATTGTTAGGCGAACACGACATAAATTGAACATAATCGAGCTTATCAGAAAGAAACATTTGCATTCAATGTCCATCTATATGGAGGTATGCATGGATTTTCAGGTGAATATCATTCAACGTTCTGCGTGGTATTAGCCAGGAAAATAGTTGTTTTTCACCTGTGATCTACCTTTCCTGGTTCAATTTATTGAATCACTTTGTGAAGAAGACCAAAACTGAAACTTTCTATTTCAATGGTATAGTCTGAGGTTCCAATGATATGAGCATTGCAGTTTGACTATGAGTTCAAATATTAGGTATGTATTGAGAGCGAAAATACATTGTTCGAGAGGCGCCATTTGCAGTGGATCGCAACAATCACTCGAGAGCAGTTATGTCACTTTTTTCCCGAAATGCAACACATAAATATAACTGTTCACTAGTGGCGGCTATTTACCAACTAATTGCTATCGACGGCGCGCGTTTTTATGATGTTATTGCGAGCAAGTGTTGAAAGTATAAATTTCAAAGTAAGTTTTAGAAATGTAATTTCAAGTTAACAGTTGAATTGAAAGCTGATTACTTCAGATGCTGGTGTTAAGAGTCAACAATTTCCTTTACAATTTTTATTATTTACAAATATAATATAACATTCAAATGTTTTTTTGAATTTCATTGACATTAATATTTATTATCCAATCTGAACAACTAGAAATATTCCTTCTGCACTTCCCATGTTTTTTTTGTCATTAAGTATTCTTGTAGGAGGGATGGAATGAACAGTAGTGGCCGCCTTCAAAAGAAGGCTTTTGGCAATATTTTACTAATTATACAGCGAATCCCCAATTGAATTTAGTATTTAAAATTTCCATCGCCTGTGTCTTTTGATAGTACTTAAGTTTGCACTTTCTTCCACCAGTAAAGTGACCAAAGACCGGCGGAAACAGTGACCAGTATAGAGCTTTGGATCTGTCAGTTTCAAGAACTCTCCTGGAATTTTACTGATATATAGATACCAACTGGATTTTTGGTAAATTTCAATAACAAATAAATTAAGAGTGGTCAACCGTAGTGGAAGATCGTGGAACGTTAGAATTTGAATCGGGAATTCTTACTATTAATGAAGACTAATAAGTACAAAATATACCCAATATAGTTTTACTGCTTTCATCATGGAATACTTATTGTCTAGTATAATTTTTAGGAACTCTTCTAAGCCACTATTCCTTGAATATTTTCAGAATGGTCGAAGGTAGATTATATATTCTCGTTATACGATACTACTGAAATAAATTTCAATTCAGAGTATGAAGCAAAATACAAACTTTCAACTACCGGATAAACTTTTCAACAGGCCGTGTGATTTGTTATCATGCTGTGGAATTGAATATTGACTGAGAAATTGGCAACAGTGTCAGGAGGCTCAGTAAATACACAATAGCTTCAAAAGGAGGCCAAGTTACATAAACTCCCAAAAAACGTATGTAACATATACAGAGGAGGCTAACTAGCCTGAGATAGTGGCGGAGGCTGAGTGGGCTATTAACTGTTTGCTTTGTATAAACACGTGGATGCTTGGTGGGCCGAGTATGAAACGGAAGCTGAGTTGGTCTATATAGATATATATATATATATATATATATATATATATATATATATATATATATGTTTTTTTTGAGTAGTACAAAAAATAAAAAACAACCATATACAACAAACTGTGTGTGTTTCTCATATTTTGTTATCTTTAGAAATTTATAATTACCAAACCAAGTAACTTTTAAACAATTTCATAGCGTGATATTATCGAGTACACTGTAAAATGTGCTTCAGGAAGCAAGAAATCATGGAGTCATTCTGTGAACAATTATTCGGTTTTTAATGAAATCGGCGGTTCCAAAAAAACTACTGAAATAACGATAGCCTTACATTATCAAAATTGAATGAAAAAAAAATTCCCAAAATTACATTTTTCCAATGATACATAATACAATAGTTTTTTGGAATTTTTAAATTTATATTTAATAATATAAAAAATATGTGCCGTAGTTCAGCGTAACGCCCACGCGAAGCCCTGTTTTAACATCGTTGAATTAAAATTATTAATAATTGGGATAGAGTTGCGAGAGTAACATTATCACAGAAAATCTATCTTTTTTGTTTAATTTTCCCGATAGTCGATAGTTTTTGAGCTTTTTCCAAAAAAACTAGAACCGTTCTTATTTTTATTTCCGTTTTTTATTAAAAAAATCGAAAAATACGACTTTTTTAGAATGTCATCCCGAATCGATTGAGTTTGATACACGGATTTTTCCTGAACAACATATGTTATAAAAGGAAAAAAAATATTATGCCATAGCGCATGGTTTGGAAAATATTTTTATTTGTGGAAATATTGGTTGAAGATTCAGTAATATATATTGATATTACTTATCATTTCATTATGAAAAAAAAAAACTTCTCGATACCTACTTTCAATTTCAAAAATGTGTTTTTAATGGTACCCCAGTTTATTTGGATCTATTTTCCTTAGTTTCCTTTCAAGAAGAATTGAATATATTATTCATTGAACATAATGATTTCTATTCAATTTCATCATTTCCTATTCTCTCAAATCCTCAATAACACAGTGAATAATTTTTTTCGGTAATATAAATAAATAATTTTGAGTAGTTTTCAAGATCTGTGAAAGAAAGTTCCTCTTCCATTAGATTTTCTGTACCATTTAGAACTCTCACTTATAAGGTTTTCTTCCTAAAATATATTATTGTATTATTATATTATTATCAACTAGCATTTTTTCATATGTTTTCATCTAGCTTATGGCTCAGGCTATTCCGTGATTTCGTTACCCGTTATCCTGTTATCCCGATATCTCGTTTGGGTGGCATAATTGATTCGACAGCGGAAGTAATGCTTTGTGACGACTATTACAAATTCACCAATCCCTTTCCACCCCTGTAGATATGGCATTTTGAATGAAGTTTAACACGATTTATTTATTCGTGAAAGAGAGCCAAAACACCAATTTTCATTATTCTAACTCAAAAACTCACGGAACCCTAATAAACATTTTCAGCCCCCATTTCGCTCCTTTAGTAGTTGAATTTCTAAAATCACTGGAAAACAAATGTCTTCATATGTAAAAAGACCTCAAATATCCATTTTCATGATCCTAACTTAAAATGTTTCACCCCCCCATTTGACCCCTTTAGGGTTTGGATTGCTGAAGACACTGAAATACCAATTTTATGAACCCAAGTCGAAAACTAAGGGTACTCCAGTACAAACTTTCGAACCCCATTTAACCCTTTACCCCTTTAGGGTTGAATTTCCAATAATCTAAAAATACGTGTTTCGTTATTTGAGAAGAAAAGGCCAAAATAGCAGTTTCATGACTCTAACTTCTAAACTAACGGTATTGTGATTGTCACCCCTTTAGGGATGGAGTATTGAAAAAAACTTGGTTATATACTCATGTCATCATAGGAATACGCTATCAAAATTTCAGCTCTTTGTGTTGAGTTATTTGGTCTGGGCGTTGAAGTTAGTGAATCAGTCAGTCAGGACATGTAATTATATATGTATAGATTATTTCAATTCATTAGTGTCTATATGTTCTGTTGACTATTTTTTGTTGGTATATTTCTAAAACAATGGGCTACTGATTTTATAACATAACTTGTGTCACACACCCAAAAAATTCCATCCTTTTTTTGTACATTTGAACAGTAGCATGTTCTGATTAAAATTGAATTCATTTGAGTCGTTTACCTAAAAATTTTCCATGATTTATCTGTAATCTTGAACCTTGGAATACCCCAGATTCCTACATCAACTTGAAAATTTCGAATTACAGGGGGGGTCAGTTGGCACATCATTGAAAAGATAATTTATTTCTCATTTCAACAATCCTATTTTTTTGAATTTTGTTTAAACGTTTCGAAATGTCGACTATAAGAGCGGATCTGAATCGTACCGTTACCTCAATAACTTTTGAACGGTTTGATGTGGAACAATGAGACATGAAATTTAATGAATGGTACTACCGGTCCCACTTTTTGAGAGGAGATACATTACAATTACTCGACAGAGCGCGCTGGGGGCATATCAACATGAAAATTTCGAAAGGCATAGAGGTCGATTTGCACATCGTTGAAATGGTAATTAAATTTCACTTTCAGCTATGGTTGTTCTACGAAATCACAATTGCGAGGGCGGCTTTTTATACCAAATCATCCCTTGTTTTTGTTTTCGACAGTATCTCTTATGAACATACTTCCGTAATTGATTTTTGTGGTTGAGACAAAGTCATTCTGGACATATTTCTGTCACCTGACGTTAAATTTCCGAAAGTCTCAGAATGAGTCGTTTTGTTACAAGTTCATTTGAACAAATTCAGTTTAGCTTATTCTGATCAAATATATCCCGGTCTATTATTTTTCAGTAAAAATTTAATCTAAAGATTGTTGCTTATGGGTAGCTTCCTTCGACATATTGAATGACAAAATCTCTTACTTTCGGCTCGAGACTTTGATCATGCAATTTACCTCGGGATATTCTCAAGCAACAATTCGATCGAACATTTTTCCGGCAAAATAATACTCCCTTGATATATTGTAACTGACAATTCACGGATTTTTAATTCTTTACCTGATATCCCCAGACTCCGTACCTATTCTCTTTTAGTTTTCCCACTTCGGACAATAGGGCGTTATGAGGGGTATGGGATTATCCCATACAGTGCAGTTTTTTATAGCCCTCCTCCCTGTTAACTTAAGAACGGTTTGACATAGAACAATGGGACGAAAACCGTTTTGAATGATGCTCCTTTTTGAAATTAAAGATATTGTGAGTATTGAATGAATGTTATTTTTTGTGGAGGAACAACGTTTCTTGACAAGTTTTTTGGGTAACCTTCCACAGTCTGAAAATTAAAATATAATCAGGAAAATCTATACAAGTGTAGAAAGGGCAAACTTATTAATCCACCCCGATAAGTTACTGCGTTCACCAAATAATATTTCCTATAGAAAAAATATCAAATAATAAAACTTTTTCTGAAAAAACTGTCATCAATTTGTCATCAAGAAACTCAGTCATACACGAGAAACTTGTGTTAGCGAAGGGACTGATTTTGGAAATTGCACCCAAAATGGTTCCAACCTTATCATCTTGAAAGTAATTTGAACGAATACAAGGAGGTGCATTGAGATCTCTCTGATCAGACAATCGTTTTAAAATACTTCCAGCTGATGAAGGTAACGCCACAGCCATCATGAACACTACTGATTATGGGGACACATTAATACAAATGATCTCAAGCACCTCATGTCACACAATCAATCAAGACACTACCATATCAGTAAACAAAGTATACAAAAAATCCAACAAAAATCCAACCCCATCAATAGAAAGCAAAATATACCGAGCGTTGGCTGAACACAAGAATACACTTATGAAAACAGGAAGCAGAGACCCAGTATCACACCACAGCAAAGCCCACATTTTCATGGATTACCAAAAATACACAAACCATCTCATCTCCTACGCCCTTTTGTGAGTTATATTGGATCTCCCTCACAAAAACTCGCTGGATCCCTACTCAACATTCTGAAACCACTCTCTGGAAATGGAAATAGTTTCATAAGGAAAACCCCTCACTTTCTGGAGCAATTGAATGAACTACAAATTCAAAATGGAGATCTCCTAGTGAATTTTGATGTCAAAAATTTATTTACTAATGTCCCTATTGATAAAACTCTGGAAATCGTGAAAGAAGATTCGAAAATGACACATCACAGAAAACAAGAACAACACTGGATGTCACTGCCATCATGGAATCCCTCGAACTATGCACAAAAAACATATTTCAAATCCAGGAACGAATTTTATCAACAAGAGTTTGTTATGGCGATGGGTTCTCCTTTGTCACCCATTTTAAGTAACATATCCATGGGATACTTTGAATAATCTTTCATTGAAACATTTCACAATGGTCCAGAAGTATGGAGATACGTGGATGATGTTTTCGCTATCTGGAATCGAAGTGATGAATATTTGAAAATTTTTTTGGATCATATGAACGGCCAAGAACCGCGATCAAATTCACGTTAGAATCAGAACAAAAGAACCAACTGCCCTTTTTAGATGTCATGATCCAAAAATTATAATCTCGAATGGAAACATCTGTACACAGAAAGAAGACACATACCAATCAATATCTACACTAGAAATCAAACCATCATGCCAATATGAAAGAATGCATAATCAAATGTCTCTATAATCGAGCCCAAACAGTTTGCAATGCCAACCAGAATCTACAGGAAGAAATAAACCTCATAAAATCTGTTCAAAAGGGAAATGCATATCCGGATCAGATTGTGGAAAAAGTAATCACTGACATTGAAAACAACAATCCACCAAACAACCATTCAACACAACCAACAGGAGAACTGCCACCACCTACACATTTCACAACCGACAATACTTTACGTCTCGGGATTATCTGAGAAGATCAAACGGATTGGACAAAGCTATGATGTGAGAACATCATTTAGAACAACAAACACACTGAGACCTATACTAACACAAACACAACCGAAAAACGCCGAAGAAAGTACGAAAAACACTGTTTACAACATATCTTGTACGTGTGATGATAGTAATATAGTGAAACGTCTAGGACCATTGGAAGTGCTCCAAAGTGAACATAGAGTTACATCAGAAATCGACAAATAACCAGATTGCAGAACATTTCCTTACATCTAATGGCGATCATACGAATGAATTGAATGGGATGAATATCTTGATGAAAGAACTACATCAAGAGAGTAGGGAACTGAAAGAAACGGCTGGTATTCTGCTTTCCAATAACAACTGCTTTCCAACGAATTCAGTTGGAATGCACCATACATGGTTACCCCTACTCAGAGAGGAAGTGAGATATGGTAGAATGCTAATAAACTGATCTGAACAATACCCCATATATCGAATGAGCAATACGTCACTCTCATATTTTTTGGCAGATCTCAATTGACATCCGTCATTTAAAAAAGCAAAAAAGACTCTGCGAGAGAAAAATCCAAATCATTCAAACAATTAAAGGAGATTTAGAAGATTTTGAGAACGGGGGCAGATATAGTCAATCAAAAACTATATAGAGAAGTATGTTTTGAATTTTCACTATATTTTGCTAGGCAAATTCAGAGGGCACTGGCGGCACATCATCTCGAAAATTTCAAAAGGCATAAAGTCGAGTTGCACATTGTTGAAAACGTTGAAATGTTTCTTCTGACTATAGTTGTTCTATGGGCGAGTGCGGCTTTTTGTAGCTTCCTCCTTCCCCTTCCTGTTATCCTCTGAACGGTTCGACTAAGAACAACGGGACCAAAATAATGTAGAATGATATCACCGATACTTAGTTAATAAATGAAGGACATCGTGATTGCTCGATAGATGGCGCGGAGGAGCACATGTACCTAAAAATTTCAGATAGCACAGGGGTTTGAGTGCACATTGTTGAAAAGTCAATTGAATTTTCTTCCCAACCACTATTTTTTTTTCAAGTTTGTCAATTATTTTTTCCACAATATACATTTCAAATGTTACTATACTTGACATTTCAAATATTGTGGAAAAATTTTTGACGAAATAAAAAAAACTGGACGGTTGAAAAAAAAAAGTGTTATCTCTTCAACGATGTGCCACTCGACATCCCATGCTATTTGAAATTCACAAGTTGATGTGCAACTCCGCGTCATCTATCGAGCAATCCCAATGCCCTTTATTTCAAATTGTTAGTAGTATCGGTGATATCATTCGAAATGGTTTTTGTTCCATTTTTCTCCGCCGAATTGTTCAAAAGGAGGGGAAGACTATAAAAAGCCGCACTGTATACTGAGTATGTGAGAACTATCCTTGTTTTCCAATGCCAAGTAGTTATTTCCCCTCTCCAGTGAAATCCCTTCACCACTATGTAGAAAAGAATAGAGTTTCATTATTAAGTTTTCATTTTGGTTCATCCTGCATCAAATTGAATGAATTCACCGAAAAAAAAATCGGAATCCTGAATTTCTCGGTCACGACATACCTAATAATTTTTTTATGTTCTTGAACTTTTTTGCGCAGGTGTTGGTACCGATGCTTTCTGGACGTCTGGAAATCAACGACCTGGTCAAAATACGTGGCAATGGTTAGATGGAGAGCCAGTGGTTTATTTCAATTGGAATGGAGGGGAACCAAACAACGATAGGCCTAGAGAAAACTGCATAAGCGTTTTCAAGAAGAACCTCCTCACCAAGTGGGATGACGCGCCATGTGAATTCAATTATTATCCACTTTGTGAGAAATTGGATCCGGTGGTGAACATTTATATAAACCAGCAATTGGTATCAACTGAAAGTCCGAAGATTGACTGCCATCAGTCGGATGTTGTTGAAATCATACTCGATTTGGAGAAAGATAATTACTTGTTAGGATGGGAGATCCTTCGGAAATGATGTTGATAATTATTTAGTTCTCATTGAAATAAATAAACTAATAATATGGTAATAAATTTTTTCCTCATCTTTTTTTATTTTTTTGCTATAGGTTATACTCATTCTTTTATCATACCGGCTGTCAACAAATCTTTTAGACAAGTTATAACTTCAAGAATATTATGTGTATCAAAATGAGATACGGTATAGGTGAATGGTATGTGAAGAGGGGAAATTTCGCATATTTTTTACTTTTTGGTCACTTCCGGTTTCACCAGAAATGGCTCCGGTTTTGAATTTTTAAATTGAACACTTTGTATATTGTAACATTTTTTGATTTTTGAGTCAATTCTGGATCAGACTGTGACATTTTAAAAAGTTCTTATGCCCACTTAATTTTTTTAGAGTCATTTTTAATATCTGAGGATCTCAGGTGATGTCAGGAAATTACAATCGCAAAGTTTCAGTGACTAGTATAATAGATAGGAATAAGAGAAGTTGGCAAAATTACATTCTTTTGTCTATTATTTTTCAAATTTCTCTTGAAAAAACCGTTTTATAAACCTCAGCCATAGCATGGACGTTAATCTCAATCCCTATGATAAACCTCTGTTCCGCCTCTCGATTAACTTCTTGCCAAAAACGATTCTCAACATACGGAAAATACCTAGATGCAATATCAAAAGTTACTTTGAAAAATGAAGTGGACATTAAAACTTTTTTCATTCTGATCCAGAATTGTCTCAGAAATCCAAAAATGTTATAATATACAAGGTGTTCCATTTGAAAAATCAAAACCGGAGCCATTTCCGGTGAAACCAGAAGTGACCGAAGGGAGAAGAATATGCGGAAACTCTCCTCTTCACCTACCATTTACCTATACCAAATATTATTCTCATACACCTAATATTCTAGAAGTTATGACTTGTCTAATAGATTCGTTGACACCCGGTATAATGTCGATGGGACCGGTATTTCTATAGTCCAGACACCACAAAAAATAATTGGACAGAAGGGTAAGCATCAAATAGGTTCTCTTACAAGTGAGGAGCGTGGAGTAAATACGACATGTGTTTGCTGCATTTATGATGCTACTATGTACGTCCCTCCGATGATTTGATTTAAACGCATGAGATGAAGGTGCACCTCCAGAAACAGAATTGGCTTGCTCAGAATCGAGCTGTACGATCGAGTGAGTTATTCGCAAAATGGTTAGGGCTCTCTTTTTCGCGAAGGCATCTGAAGATAAGAAGGTACTTTCACTAATGGATGATACCACCCACACAAATTTGTTTGAAGTCATAACGTTAGACAGAGAAAATGGAATAATTATGTTGTCGCTATCAGCACACACCACCCACAGGTTCCAAACCTGTGACGTTTCATTCTTCAAGCCCATCACTTCCTATTACGATCATACGATCGAGTGAGTTATTCGCAAAATGGTTAGGGCTCTCTTTTTCGCGAAGGCATCTGAAGATAAGAAGGTACTTTCACTAATGGATGATACCACCCACACAAATTTGTTTGAAGTCATAACGTTAGACAGAGAAAATGAAATAATTATGTTGTCGCTATCAGCACACACCACCCACAGGTTGCAAACCTGTGACGTTTCATTCTTCAAGCCCATCACTTCCTATTACAACCAAGTAGCTGATAAATGGCTCCGTGTGCACCCTAGCCAAAATTTTACGTGGTTTCAGGTGTCAGAATTACTTGGGAAAGCATATGCCAAGGCTGCATCAGTAGGAAAATCTGTTAGCAGATTTGCGAAATGTAGCATATGGCCTTTGTATCGAAATGTGTTCGATGATTCTTAATTTGTTTGTCTTTCCAATGTGAATATGGATCCCAAGATTGCATCAGAAGTCATCTCTTCAGCAAACGAAGTGACTAGTGCTTTCACTAACATCAATGACTAATCCCAACATGCATCCACACCTAAAGACACTCCAGTAGGAGTAGGCAGAATGCTCCACGTCATCGCTCCAAACATATTTGTTTTCGAAATATCTCCTCTGCCCATTTCAAAATCGCGCACACCTGCTTTCAATTCTATTGAAATAATAACGAGTAGCCCCCTCAACGATGACCTTGAAGATAACCAACGTAAAAAAATGACTTCTCCTAAAATAGTCGAAAATATGTTTTCTACTTCAAAGCCAGTTTACGAAGAAGAGTCCTTTGCGTCTAGATCTTACAAGGGAAGGCGCCTTTTGCCACAGAATTTACCAAGGGAATCAGAATCCGAAGATAAAGTTTGCCTTTGTACTGTTTGTCTATCTCTATTTTCGCAACCCGATCCAAGAGAAGAGTGAATTCGCCGTATTTCGTGCAAAAAGTGGCCACCCTGGAAGTGCACCAATGACCGCAATAGTGCTTTCTATGAATGTTTAAAAACTATGAGTCTGACAGTGACTGATTTTGTTGTTTTATATACCTTATGTTTCATGCCTAGATGTTACTCAATCCATCTCAGAATCATATGTTTATTTCAGTATAAAATATAATTACCATTTCGATAAATGTTATTTCCCTAAATAATGAAAAGAAGACGTGGTTCAATTCAGGGGACCTGCGCGCGGTTGTCCGCATGACGAAAAAAACGGAACTGATGAATTTTTTTGCTCAATAGCCCTCTTTGGGTGTGAAAACTCATGAAAAAAATATTGAAAAGTTTTGAGTTTTTTTTTTCGCAGAATTGCTCTGAATGCTGACGAGAATCATGGTATGATTTAAAATAAAAACTTGTTACAAAGGGGTGGTTTTCAAAAGGGGTGGTACAAAAAAAATCAGATGGAAAAAAATTATCAGCATGTCACCGCTCAACTCGAGGCTACGCCTTACCCAATTCATTTGCTTGTTTGTTTGGCGCCGACTCAAAATTAGTTACTAACATTAGTTTGGGGGCTTAGTTATTGAGACTAAGAAGGTTTATTTTATTTTTTACTTTTCAGTTCCGTATTTCGTCGGTTTAATTTTTTGTTGAAAATTTCATTTGCTAAATTGTTCTCAAAGCTCACGAGAACCATAAAAAAAATTGTCGCAGAGGGGTTGGTTTCAAAAGGGATATCTTTGGTATTAGATCAAATGTTTTAAATGAAGAATTTCTGAGTGTTCCACTCCAATTAACAAAATCAGTACTGAAGATATCTTCAAAATATTGTTTATAATATAGGCAGTCACATTATTGCATAAAAATCAATTTTCACAAAGTAATGAGGGGTTAATTCATTGTGGGTCAAAATATATTTGATGAGTTTTTGATACGCCCTTGCAAAGGCTCACAATTGATTACATATTTCTAAAGACTGCAAGTATGAGCAACATCTTCGATATTTTCTTATAGAGACTTCAGGTTATATATTAGGAATTCTTTCAGAGCATTTTTTGTGAATCTAACAAAAGTTGAAAATGTACGCACGTTCATTCTAATAACAGCACAGAAAATAACTATTGATAACTGAGTAAATACTCGACCAATTCATCTCATCAAACATAAAATAAAAACTACATACCTTGATCGAGTTTTCACCTGAGTTTTACAGGAATTAATCACAAGATGTTTTTATTGGAGCTAATCGAACTCGGAAGAAAAGTTACATTAATGACGCTGATACACGTGCACGATATTGATGGCCATCTTTGAGGGACTGTAGATCGCAAATGTTTCGCAATAATTACATGCAATTCTGAGGAACGGTTATTTGGTTTTTCGTTGACCCTCTCACAAAGTTGGGAGCGTATACCAAAACTTTACTAAAATCGAATTAGTTCAGCTTTCTCGTTATTTTGGACCACTGTGCTGTGGTTCAAAATAGGAAACCAGTATCTTAAATTGGATCGACGGATATATTTTGATTTTTTTTAAAACCTTCCGAACAGTTTTCTGCTTGTTCAGTTGAATCCATTCATTTATATCACACAAGAGTGTCCCTCAAAATTTATTGTTTATATTTGGTTCAAAAATTTCCATTTTACAGAGGTACTTTCTCAGATTGTCCAATATAGGAATTTTTCCCCTAATGCGGAACAATTACTGGGTATATTTCTCATCGGAGAAATGAATGCAGGCAAGTGTAGATGTATCCGATTCAGAAGCAAAAAAATTGTATCAAAAAAATTCAGCGTGAATTTGAGAAGAAAAATTAAGGAATTGAGATGTATCCTGTAATAACATCAAATATAGATAGCATTCTGGAATATAAATCAGACCTAACAAAATGTGAATATATGTTTAATTAGACCCAATAAAATCAGACCTAATGAAATCTACATGGGAAATTGAACTCCATCAAGTTATGAGTACTTGTCAAATGGCTATCACGAGTTATGCCTGGGCGGCAGTTATATCATGTTCAGGAAAAACAATGTTTCAGAATGGTTGATCAGTTAGTTGAAACAATAGGGGGTAATTAATTATTTATTTTCATTTATTCATCCCAAACAACATGCGAAAGCCCAGAACAGTATCCACTCAACAGGTATTAACAATTCGATGAATGTTTCCAACTCAGAGCAATTTACATAGAAGTGACTCAATTGGAGTCAATTTTTGTGCTTTAGGTGAACAATTCATAATTAACATAACAAATTTACATTTCACTTAAATAATTAACATATATCCACATTCTACATTCAGATAATTAACATATCTACATTCCAGGAATGAGGAGTGTTATAATAATTGAAATTATTGACAGGGAGCGTATAATACAATTTTTGAATATAGTGGACAATGTATTGAATCTGTCATATTCAAGAGAATATCTATTAATTGTTTCAGTCATTCTCCGATTAGTGAGTGACTAAGAGAGTTCGTGTTTTTGAACGGGATAACAAACAGATTGTTCATCCACAGTCTACATTCAAATAAGTAACATATTTACATTCCGGGAATAAAGAGTGTTATAATAATTGAAATTATTGACATTTAAAGGGGAGCGTATAATACAATTTTTGAATATAGTGGACAATGTTTTGAATATGTCATATTCAAGAGAGTATTCATAAGAAGTTTCAGTCATTCTACAGATTAGTGAGTTACTAAGAGAGTTCATGTTTTTGAACGGAATAACAAACATATTGTGATTTCTCAATGATCTTGACGGCACATTCACATTTATTCTATTCAAGATAGCCGTACTAACAATTTTTTCCTTTAGTATTTCATGCAGATTCGATAAACCGTTTATAATTCTTCGATTTTCCAAAGATACTATTTTGTAATTATCACAAATAGAAGCAACGGATGTAGGGGTGTGTAATTTATTTGGAACATTTTCGAGTCTTTCAACATAAAGAAGATACTGGAAGTTCCAAATAGAAGGAGCTTACTGAAAAGGTATGCACAATAAAAAACTAATATGGCCTGAGGGTTAGATATGAATTTTGTTTGTCTCGTTATGTAACTAAACATCTTGAGATAATTATTATTTCAATGTGGCCCCCTTCTAAATCTTGACAATGGAGTGCTCTATTATAAATAGATTCTCTCACGTTGATGAATGTCTGTTCATCTATTTCTTCACATGTATCTATTACTGGGGCCTAGCCCCACCATGTGACTAGGCCGTCGGGACGGGAGAACCTTAGACTACCCCAGACACCTCTGGGTAACGTCATAGGTCCCCCTCCCAATTAACATGGTAGCGTGTTTAGTAGCTTCGGCGAACTCTCACACGAACGGTTACTCGTCAAACGTTTACACGAGTAATATCAGGTCGAAAGTCTGATATGGCGGTGACCCATCAAACGCTGACAGGAGGAGTCTTGTTAACATGGGTACCCAGGGGGAGGAGGATGGCCCCACCGGTTTCACCGCCGGTGCCTCTCCACATGGTGTTGGACTCTGGGGGGCGTGGGCTAGATAGTGGGTCCAATGGAAAACAATACCGTAATTCGGTAGAGACGGGGGAGTCTTTCACCTATGGGTTGAGGTGATTGTATTCCCTGCTGACTCGGCGGGGAGCGGCGCATTAACCCGCTCGGGTACTGACATCCCATAGCCAGTAGCTTGTCTTATCAAGCGGCCCCACCGTGGCTGAGCTATAACGGTAGCTGGGTTGACCTAGCGCGCTGATTGGGCGTATCTCAATTTCGGAATCCCCCTGTTAATTTAGCAGCACAGTTTAAACCGGAAGGTAGGTCCTGTGCTGTTGATGGGGGGAGGAAGAGCGAAGCCCAAACTGAATTGCAGGAGGGTCTAGCTCGCGATACTCACGTCTCTCGAGACAGTTTTGATTTGATTTGATGTATCTATTACTATGCGTTCCAACTATTCCATCATTTGACATTCAATGGCGTAGATTTTTTACTTACCCCCAAAGGAAAAAATCTAGAGGTGTAAGATCCGTAGATCTTGGAGGCCATTCTGTACTTCCTCTGCGAAAGGAAAGGAAAGGAAAGTTTATATCGAGGAGCTCTCTAGCCATGCGATCGGAAAGGGAAGGTGCCCCATCCTTCTGAAATATGATTTCACGATTTTCAGACTCTTCCTGATTGTTAAATACAATGTTTCTTATTTGAGGTTCAATTTCAGTTTCTAAGAGATTTCTGTAAAGAACTCCTGTAAGATTGCCTCTGTTGAAAATCGGTCCAACAACGCGATTGCCCAAAATCCCCGCCCAAACATTCATCTTTTTAGGAAACTGGGTATGTCTCTCTCTAAAAATCTGCGGATTAGTATCGCTCCAGTATCGTATATTCTGTTTGTTGACTTTTCCATTGAGAAAAAACGTGCATTCGTCTGCGCAAATTGCCGAACGTTCTTGAAGTCAATATCAGCGAGACAGCTACTCGAACAGAAACACACGTGAGGGCACATGTCGTTGCGAGTGGTCGTGCGGAGAGCGGAGGTTTTGGAATGTTACTGTTTATTCAATCAATCAATCAATCAATATGTACTTTATTGTCTGAAGAAATAAAATTCTCATTGACAAAGCATAGTTTACAATTTACAATGATGAACAATGCAATAAATAAGTATATGTAGGTATACATGTATAAAATCGATCAATAAACGAGAAACAATCACATCTGACAATATAAAAAGATAAAATATTAAATAGTAAATAGTACTCAATCACAGTTTGCTTAGAGAAATAGAGAGAAAAAAAAAATATTTTCGTCGTCAAGAAGAAAATAAAATCATATGGACAAAGCACCTACATAAATCTAAAATTATATCTATATATAACACGGTCATGACACTAAAAAGGACGAAGCAACATGAGTATGATGTTGGTATATGATATTAATTGATATCAATCAATCAATCAATCATGTTTTATTGTCCAAAAAGTAATTCTTATTGACAGAGTAAGTGTAATTTTATAAAGTCAGAAATATTAAGAATATAAAATTATATGAAATATAATGAACAATCATTATAAAGTTAAAACATATGTACCTAAACAAATATAAATAAAACATTACAGAAAAATATATCAAACATAACAGATAAATAAATAAATAAAGCGATACAGATAAGTAAGCATCGGAAAAACTATGCTTTAAAATTCATCAATGTAATATTCCTTCAAGTCATAGTAGGCTTTTTGCAGAAATACCTCTTTAACTGATTTCCTGAACTTTTTTAAATTTGTTATTTCCCTGTAGTACATTGGGAGGTGGTTATATATTTTCTTGCTCCCATATATCAAAGAAAATTTTGTAATTGCTAATTTTGGTATTGGCAGGGGTAGATCCCGACTTCCTCTTGTATGGTATCGTCTGTCATTATTTACTGCTGTATTAGAATACTTTTTGTGTATTAGACACACGGTTTCTAGAAGGAACAAACAAGGTACAGTTAGAATTTTCTGACTGATGAAAAGTGGTTTGCAGTGATCTTGTGATTTTGCCTTACATATGTATCTGACAGCCCTTTTTTGCAAAACGAATACTGAATTTAGTAGTTGCTGACTACATAAGCCCCAAAAGGCAATTCCATATTTCAAATGGGACTCGATCAAGGAAAAATACACAATTCTGGCTGAGGATTGATTGAGTTCATTTGAAACAACTCGAACTGCATAACAGCCAGATGCTATTTTTTTGCATAAGTTCTCTACATGCTTATCAAATTTCAATTTTTCATCTATAAATACCCCTAAAAACTTTGTGTGAGTTTTGTTCACTATAGCGTGATTTTCTATAAGTAAGTCGTCGAAACTGAACTTGAAGCAGACTATGTTTGTTTTATTTGTGTTGAAACATAAGGAGTTTGAATCACACCACTGTTTAATTTTATAGAGATCAAAAGTTATGTTTTCTCTGAGATTTTCTTCATTTGTCCCACGCCAAAGGATAGTGGTATCATCTGCAAAAAATGTGAACTTCCCTTTGATGTCAATGGTTACCAGATCCTTCAGATAAAGCAGAAAAAGAATGGGACCCAGAACCGAGCCTTGTGTTGTGTTATTCTCCATGTGCGATTTATTTCCTTGGAGTTTTACTACTTGTTTCCTGCCTGTTAGATAACTGGAAATCCAGTTATATGACAATCCTCTAAAGCCATAGCACTGAAGTTTAAATAACAGTGTTTCATGGTTCACGCAGTCGAACGCTTTGGAGAAATCGCAAAACACTGCCCCAATAGCTTCATTATTATTTAAACCAATATACACATCTTCCAGAAAAGAGAAGATTGCATCGCCTGTGTTTTTATAGCTTTGGAATCCATATTGAGATTCGCATAGGATGTTATGATGACTTAAGAAGTTCAATATTCTCTTTTTAACAAGCTTTTCAATTATTTTTGAGATTGTTGGAAGCAATGATATAGGCCGGAAGTTTGATGGATCATTCATTTCGCCACTGGAGATTTCACGTTGCATGTTTATGTTATTTTGTTTTGATAATTTTTTTGAAGTAATTTAATGATCTTTGTCAATTTTTTGTTTGGCGTCGACTCAAAATTATTTCTTGTCTTATTTTAGGAGCTTAGTTATTTAGACTAAAAAAAATTCATATTATTTTTGGCTTTTCAGTTTCTTTTTTCGTCGGTTTTATTTTTCGTTGAAAAGGTTTCATTCTTGATTTTTTTTAGTGGCTAAAATCTACTTATTGCGACCTTCTCAATTAGGATTACTTCTAAAATACTCATCAACCTCACTTCCACTATTAACTATTATATACTATAACAAGCTGGTACCCGCGACTTCTCGAAAATACTCAAGAATGCATTTTTCTAATTGTAACAAAGACCTCTTATACCAATGTTCATGCACCTCACTTCAAAACTAACGGAACCCTAAGACAAACTTTCAACCTCCCTTTCATCCCCCTAGGAGTTGTATTCATAAAAATAGTGACACATGTATTCGTTTATCCCCCACAAAGACCTCAAATACCAAGGACCCCATCTTGAGAACTAAAGGAACCCCCATCACAAATTTTCACTCCCCTTTCACCCCCTAAGGGTTTGAATTTCTAAAAACACTAAAATTATTATTACTTCTTTCTGTGAGAAAGACTTGAAATATCAGTTTTTATGATCCTAATTTGAAAACCAACGGAATTCCTATACAAAATTCCAATCCCAATTTCACCCCTTTAGGGTATTTACAAAAAACCCAAAACATGTATTTTTTATTCGTAACAAAGACCCGCAAATACCAATTTCCATGATTCTTACTTTGAAACTAACTATATAGACTTTCAACATCCCTTTAACCACTTTGGGGTCCAATTTTGTAAACCCTGAAACAGATTTATCTTCATTTGTGAAGAAGAGCCCAAATACTGATTTCCAGGCCTCTAATTTCTTAACTGACTGTACTTTCCCTTCCATCCCCCTTCTCACCCACATTTTCACCCCATCAGGGATGGAATTAAAAAAAAAATGTCAAAGTTTTAGCTCTCAGGTCCAGCGGTTTGGTCTGGACGTTGATCGTATATCAGTCAATCAGTATATCAGTTAGTCAGAACATGTAATTATACAGTGCTCGTCTAAAGTCCGTTCCCCCCTACTAATTTATGAACCACCTGGTATATCGCAACGAAATTTGGAGAGCTCAAGTCAAATAGGAGATGAAAACCCACTTCTTCATGAAAAAGTCACAGCTGAAAGTTTTAAAATGACGGCTGAGCGCCATCTTCAATAATATTTTTAAATAGAACATCCCGTATATTATTCCATTTTCGAAATCTGCTTATAATTCTCAACAGTTTTCACCGAAACACTTCAATCCTAAATTCAATTGTTTTCGAAATATTAACATTTGAAAAGTGACATTTTGGTCATTTCAAACACAACCAAAAACACTTATGTTGCTTTCAATCAAGTTTGCATTGGAAAAAATCGTTGTCGAGACTAATAACTAAACTAATAACTGTCAAATAGTCCGCGCCTACATCGTTTTATGGAAAGTGTGATCATGGCTCGTCGTTTAGACGATGAATTCGGAGCAGTTTTGATATTTGGAGAAGATGAAATAAATCATCATCTAGCAGACCGTATGTTTAACAATAGTTTTTCCGAGAATCCTATTTCGAGGTCATATTTGCGCAAACTTTTTAATGAGCTCCGAATAACTGGTACGCTGGAAGATGCTCCAAGATCAGGAAGACCGCCTCTTTCAGAAGAAAAAAAGGTAGAACTTGTTGCTGAAATGGTAATCAATCCGACTGAGTCGACGTCTGCAGTTGCTGAATCCTCTGGAGTTAGTACAAGAAGTGTCCAAAGAGTCTTAAAAAAATAAAAGTTTTATCCCTATAAAATGAAAATTCTGCATGCTGTCACGGAAAATGATCCAGACGGGAGGGTTGAATTTTGTGAATGGTTAACAAGAACAATTGAAAGAGAACGGGGCTTCCTAAAACGTGTATGTCGAAGAGACGCGACGCCGCCGCCGCGCACCCTACTGCCATCATTTTACGCTTTACGTAATTAATTTGCTTTTTTGGTCGTTTGGCGCCCACACAAAATTAGTTACTTACATCAGTTTAGGAGCTTGGTTATCAATACCAAAAGGTTTATTAAATTTTTTTGCTATTCAGTTTCTTTTTTCGTTTAATTTTGGTAAAAAAAAATCACAGAAAAAATCCAGTTTTGATAGAAGTTTTTAGATAAGCCTATAATTTTTCGAAACATTCTTGGTCATTCGGAATCATCATTTAAAGTTTTTTGCAGGGATATTAGGTATTTTCTAGTCATCTTCCATTTCTTTTTGTCACTTCTTACACATGTCGTGGCATTCTTTCAAAACATGTTTTCGAATATTCAAGATGGAATCACCCATACCATTTGGAAAATGAACAAAGAAATGGGTATTTCAAGGAGACTTCACAAACTAATGATTGAAGATTTATCGGAATCTTCCAATTGGAAAAGTCATCGAGAAATATACAACTAACCCAATGAAGGCCCCCGCAGTAACAACACACGAAACTTGTTATCATACAATTTCAGTGAGTATTTCCCCTTTTCCCCTTTTGATATGATATCTTCCGGAACTGACTGCGGTCGGATATTTATGAAATGTAGAGGTTATCACATGATGGGGAATTAATGTTCATTCCACCAGATTTGTTCTGAACCCATGTGCACTGCATTCAATATTTGTGCGGGCAAGATGCATTTTCGGAATTTAGCGGTTATATTTTTCGTATTTTGCATCCCAACTCACCAAGGTGCTACAGTATCATCAAATTCGATTAGTGAGTATGATATAGTTCATTCAGAATCATTCCCTTTCGACGTTTACCGAGAATTATAGATTTTTTTAGCATTATTGATGGCTGAATCCTGCCGTCTCACTAGTACTATACCGGGTGACACAGGATGTCGGGCCACCCCTGTAACTTCTGCATTCGTGAACGTACTTTTCTGGAATTTGGTACAGTTATATGAGCAACCATTTCAGATTTGATCACATCACAATCCAATATGGCGGACTCCCGGTTTTTCTGAAAATGCCAGTAACGTTGTTTTACCAAATGGACCACCCTGTATATTTTTACATATTCAAATTCAACAGGTCAAAACCAGTCCAAACCCTATGTCGAATGAAATTTTGTCGAATCAATTGAAATTAAAATTGTTTTTTTATTTCACCTCGTGGATAAATGAGATTTGATCGAAGCTATTCACAATGAGTCGCAAATAACAGAAAAACTAATTTTTTTCTGAAAAATTATTTTTTGTGTCACTTACTGGTTAATCAATTCAGTCACATCACATTTTGATCAAAAATTAATTTTTTTCTAATGAAACCCCTATGGGCCACCTACCTGTCTCTCTAGGAAATTCATTAGGGAAAAACATGACATATTATTTCTGTATTTCGGTGCAGTAACAAATTGTATAAACTCAAAAATCTACAACTAGTTCATGAGTTTTCTGGCAGTTCGAATAATTTTTCAACTTAGTGATCTGTGGAAAACAACATTTCTGAATCTTGTCAACTAATTGTGTAAGTTATACTTATAAGCACGATAATGGTGTTTTTTTTTCAAATTCTTCTAGCGTTTTCTCGATTGACATTGCATTGGTATTCCAATTCCCGCGTCGAAGCAGTTGGATCAAAATCAACATAAGCAAAACATTAATTTCTGCCTCCTCACTAACGATCATCTTCTTCATTGTTGGGTTCTTTTGGGAATCTTCTCTACACATTTTTGTAAAAGGTTCTTTGTGGGTATCATCTGTGTGGGTATCGTTCAGCGTATAACTGACAAGCGGCGACACTGTTTTAAAGACATTCTCCGTAAATTGATAACATATCAACCTGTTCACTTCTTGTGAACCTATAATTTTTATTTTAAATTTCTACTAAACTAATTCCCGGAGATTAACTAATTTTCGAGGGTTGAGATGAAAGATGACAGCGGGAATTGGAATACCAATGCAATATCAGTCGAGAAAACGCTAGAAGAATAAAAACACCATTATCCTGCTTATAAGTATAACTTACACAATTAGTTGACAAGATTCAGAAATGTTGTTTTCCACAGCTTACTGAGTTGAAAAATTATTCGAACTGCCAGAAAACTCATGAACTAGTTTTTGAATTCATACAATTTGTTACTGCACCGAAATACAGAAATAATATGTCATGTTTTTCCCTAATGAATGTTCTAGAGAGACAGGTAGGTGGCCCATAGGGGTTTCATTTGAAAAAAAATAATTTTTGATCAAAATGTGATGTGACTGAATTAATTCATCAATAAATGACACAAAAACTATTTTTCAGCAAAAAATAAGTTTCTCTGTTATGTGCGACTGATTGTAAATAGCCTCAATCAAATCTCATTTATCCACGAGGTAAAATAAAAAAACAATTTCAATTGTTTCAAAAAAATGACATTTGCCATAAGGTTTGGACTTGTTTTGACCTGTTGAACTCGAATATATAAAAATATACAGGGTGTTCTGTTTGAAAAAAACAAAGTTGCTGTCATTTGCAGAAAAACCGGAAGTCCGCCATATTGGATTGTAATGTGATCAAATCCAAAATGGTTGTTTACATAACTGTACCGAATTTCAGAAGAATCCGTTTACGAATGCAGAAGTTACAGGGGTGGCCCGATATCCTGTGTATCCTGGTATAGCCTATTGTGAGTTTTTAAATTGTCACACAGTATATAATTACATGTTCTGAATAACCGACTCACTGACTGATAAACGATCAACATCCAGGCCAAACAGCTGCACCTAAGAGCTAAAATGTTGACAAAATATTTTTTTGATATTTCATCCATAAACTGGTGAAGTGGTTGGTGAGAATGAGGGTGTAAGTGAAAGTACAGTTGGTTTTGAAATCAGAGACCTGGAAATTAGTATTTGTGTTCACTCGTTCACAAATGAAGAGAAATGTGTTTCAGGGTTTTCGAAAAGTCTGTATAGTAAGTTTCAAAGTTAGGATATTGAAAATTGGTGATTGGAGGTCTTCGTCACAAATCAAAAATACGTATTTTGGTATTTTTGGAAATTCAACCACTGAAGGGGTGAAATGGGGGTTAAATTGGTTTCGGGGGAAAATTGGATTTAAGTCTTTGTTATGAATACAAGGAATATCCATTTCATTGTTTTGAGAAATTCAACCCCTAAAGGGAAGAAAGGAGGGGAAAGTTTGTAATGAGGGTTCCGTTAGTTTGCAAGTTGGGGTCATAAAAATTTGTATTTGAGGTCTTTGTAAGAGATGAAGAATTATATGTTTCAATGTTTTTATAAAGGTTAACCCAGGTGATTCTGCATGAAAAAATAATGACAGTTTGCTGAATAACTTTTGTCCGCAAATGCTCCATTTTCCGAGATACGGGGTGTTAAAGATCTTCTTAAAAACTGACTATTTATTTATTGCTCTGAAGCCGGTCGAGATATGCAGATTAAATTTGGTGAGTTCCGAAAGGTAGGCCATGAACTAATTTATGAGAATATGGATGCTGTTTGTGATTTGCCGATATTATCTGCATGGACATTTTATTTGATCCCAAACCTGAAACAACTTTGAAGGATGCCTCTGGAGAAGCTGCGAAGTACGCAACGACTGTTATTTAATTTTCTCAGTTATCCACCAACGTTTCAGTTTTACTAATCTTTCTCTCAAAGGATCCATAGTTCGTAAAGTTATCAGTAGCTTGTTCTGTTTTACCTGGATATCTGGTAGCAAAAGTATTACATGTGATTTGTTTTCTTTTGGAGAGACACTTTGAAATTAGTGTTTTTTTTTCGACATTAAAACCTGTCATGGACGAAAGTAGTTGTTTGTATCTCAAACACAAAATTTCATGACCTCAACTTGAAATCTAACGGAACCCTCATTCAAAATTTCACCCCTCCTTTCACTCCTTTGGGGGTTGCTTTTCTTATAACACTGAAACACGTATTCCTTTATTTGTGACGAAAAATCCGAATACCATGTTTTATGTCCCCTACTTGGATTAAAAACTAAAGGAATCACCATACAAATTTTCACCCCCACTTCCACCCCTTTGGGGGTTGAATTCCTGAAAACACTGACACATATATTACTTTATTCGTAACAAAGACCTCAAATGATGATTTCTATTATCCTAACTTGGAAACTAAAGCACCCCCATACAAACTATCACTCCCCATTTCACCCCTCTACGGGTTGAATTTTTAAAAACACTTAAACACGTATTCCTCAATTTGTAATACCTCGAATACCAATTTTTATGACACTTACTTGAGAAGGAATGGAACTCCCAAAACAAAATTTCACCCCCCATTTCACCCCTTTGGGAGATACATTTTTAAAAACACTGAAACATATTTTCTGTTGATTGTAAAGACCTCAAATGCATATTTTTATTACCCCAACTCAATAAATATGTCCTGAACAAATTTTCAACCCCCCTTCCCTGTTCGACCTTTCTAGGGTTGAAAATCTGAAATACCTGTTACTTTATGTGGAAATGAAAGTCTTATTACCAATATCCATGACTCCAACACTTACGGCACTTCTAACTTTCACCCCCTTTCTCACCCCGTTTTCACCCCTTCAGTAGTTACCAATGATTTTGGTATGCAAAAAACCAACCCAGACATCAATGGCAAACCTCTCTTGGGAATTGGTAGTTTCATGAATATTAGCATTCACCTGACGCCAGTGATAAAAAATGTTCCTGTTGAACCATCCATTATTTGTAAACCGACTTTCGTCGCACCATGAAATTTTGCTACAAATTTCATCATTTTGCCGAAAATGTCTCAGTAGCCATGTGCAAAATTCTGCGGTTTCATTGTAGTCTGTTAAACGCAGATGATGTTCTTTTCTCACTCTGTAAGGCTTGAAAATGTTTGATGTTGACGAATGCGATATACCACTATTTCTCGCTTTCTCTCTAAAAGATACTTCCTCACTGTGATTTTTCTTGTATTCCACGAATCCTCATTTAAATTATCATTTTACTGTATGTAACATGGAACTTCACCACCATTTTCAGTGATAGATAAACTTTCACTCTTAGATTTCAAAAATAAACCATGTTTTCGTAACCTTCAATACATTGGAAAATTCTGGTATTGGGCTGACGACATTGCGGATACATTTCTTGATACAAAGCCAGAGATCTGGTGCCATTTCTCAAACACCTCGAATACACAAACAACATGTCCACTTTCTCATCATTAGAAAACTCCATGGTTTTTGGTTCAACGTCTGAATAATCCACCCTTCAGATTTGAATTCGTCAATTCGTAATCTGTCATTCACTTTCTTTCATTCCATGGCTCACTATATATTCCATGAAATTGAAAAAATTTCCGTTTTCATTTGAAATAGGTTTGTTTGGGAATACTCATAAGGCTCGGAGACTGGCAAAAGAATTGCCTACGGCCTAGGAATGGACACACAAGAAAAATGCTTCTCGACTCTTTGACATGAAAAAAATTTATAAAGTAAATGTTTCCATCGTTGTTTTTTGTTATTCCTCTGCTTTTTCCTTTCCATCACATTGGATTTGATCTCGATTTGATTTCAAGTTTGAGTATTCATTCAAGGTAGATTTATTTCGAATTGTATCCTCGCAACTTGAGTCAAATACCCTTTCAAATACGAACAAAAATAAAATCAGGACCGTATTACGGAGGGGAGGATTTTCATTGTTCGGAACTTGATAACGGAATTTGTCAGCAGAACTATGGAAACAAAAACCAGGGATATATATTAGAACTCGGTAAGATAAAAACTACTCAAATTCATTAATGAAAATACAGGTCCATATTATTTTTTTTTATTGAGGGTAGCCCCTGAAGAACGAAAAGTCGTATTGCAAATCAAAGCATAGCATATCGAAGCAAATTTAAAACTGAAAAGAAAGTTTGTTCAACACATTTCCATATTCCTAAAAATAGAGGCGCAAGCGCAAAGAAAAAAAACGGGCCATTTCGTATTTCCATGTATATTTTGAAAACGGTTCGTGATATTTTTGATTTGGTAACATCATTCCAATTTTCACTAAAATGGGCAACTTTTCTCTGATTTAACCAACTTCGTATCATTTACAGTTTTCGAGATGCCAATAGTGGTACGACATAAAAAATTCGGACTGTATAGTTTTAGCAATGAAGTCGTTCTGGAGGTCTCCAACCAAATCTTTTTCTTCATCAAATTATGTTTCGTTTTTAAATCAAATAAATTCAAGGTTTTTGATTCCTCTCACTTGTTCATATATCACAATATCTTCTGGATATAGGTACACATGTGGTTGAAAATGGAGCAGATTTTCTTCTCAACGACACTGACTTCTGTTCATGAATTTTGCCACACAATTGAATACATATTCTGTTTTTTTCCACAGGACAAGATGGAAAGAATCACACAGAAAGCAATGTTTCATCTCTAGTACCTCTATTCCATTATGGCAATAAAAGTTATTACATGGGAATATACATGAAGGTAAGTCCAATATCATATTCTTCAGGGTATTGAAAACATATTTCTCTACAATCTTTACTGAAAAAATGAACTGAATCATTCAGAATCAATTCTGGAAAATGTTATCAAGCTCACAGTAAAATGAGTTGATATCCACATCATTATTAACTGAAAAGTTATAATTTCAATGATTGATTGAAAAATATGAAAAGGTAGGTCTTGAGATCGTTGAATCATCTGCGACGGAATGATATATGTTCCTGCTGAAGATTAATAATAAATTACCCATTCGAGTTTACTATAATATTTTATCACTTTGTATATTGCAAACATAACACTTCGTCGAGTTTTGAAGTATTGTCAATAATGAAAATATAATAAAAACAAAAATTGAACTACTGTAAGCATTGTGGCTTACAATATACTTCAGCCACTATTTTTCATCGTTCAAGATAACCTCTAGGCAGATATTCATGTGGAAAAAGGAAACATTCCCAATTTATTGGAGCTCATTTTTTGTGGAACAGTATTTATTCCATACTAACCCCATATCGACAAAAAGCTCTTAAAAAATGCCATGCAATGATACAACAAAATATTGAGTATTGTTTTGTATAGTCGAGTTATGGTCATTTGCAATTTGTCATTCGCAAAAAATTGCGATAAGCGATGGAACATCGAATCTCAGTTCGCCTGCACCTCTTGAAAAAAGTTCAGTTTTCTTGAATAGTTCTGAAGCTATGAATTTTATGTGGGTCTATGCACGACGCCATTTTGACACATAAATTGACATGAGTCAAATACTATTGCAGATGAAACGTCAATTTGGTGGAAAATAAAAAAATGTAACAAATATGGGGGTGGCTATTTAAAAACTCAGTTGTGTATCCTACTCTAAGCTTCCAGTAGACGCGGTCTTCTGGTCAATCAGAAGATATTATCTGCTCTATTGATTCTGTGACGAAAATACTACCAGGAAACCGACCGTGCCATCATACGAAAGATGGTTCGTAGTTATATCCTGTTATGTTTCCTACTCCCAACTGTCATTGCTCAATTTGTTATGAACATATAAAAGTTTTTTTCCCGTTTTGCCTTTTTACTTGAAAACCAATGAAACAATTTTGATAGTCTCAATGGACGAATTGAAGAGAATTGAAATGCATAAAAAAACTAGCCTTAACGCGACTTGATCCGATCATTAGTAACGGAGAAAAACCGGAAAAAACAGCTTTTTGAAAAAAAATCATCACCCCGCCACTTTTCGAGTTGTAGTGAAGGCTTTCCACTACATAATCAGTGATCAATGTGTACTTGAGTGTGTGAAAAACTCAGGCACTGTGGCATTATTAGTTTTGGCATAATTGCAATCTGAATCTTTAATACACTTTATTGCAGCAGACCTGAATCCGTCATAGATGGTCCGATTCCAATTTTTTAAAAAGATTTCTAGAGTGGAAGTATATTCTCGTTTTGCGTTGAAATGCTGCAAAATAGGGGAAAAATACTTGCAAACATGAATAAAAATTAGCGAGTGCGTGAAAGCGACTGAATAGTGGGGATAGAGCAGCAGACGCGGGAAAACCTATGTACATTATTACAAGCGCGCTGCGCCCATTATGAATCTGCTGCTCTATCCCCACTCCTGAGCCGCTTTCGAACACTCGCCGGTTCTCGGTCATGTTTGAAAGTATTCCTCACCTATTTCGCAGCATTGAGAACTATTGAAATCGGACTACCTATGATGCATCCAGGTCTGCTGCAATGAAGTGCATTGAAGAAATCAAATTGCAATTATGCCAAAACTTATAATCCGACAGTGGCCGAGTTATTCATACATGAAGTACATATCAATTTCCACTATGTCGTGAAGAGCTTGCTTCAAAACTTGAAAAATGGCGGTGTTATGAGTTTAAAAGAAACGCAGATTTTTTCCGGTTATTCCGGTAATTTCGTTATTTAGTAATAATCCGTTCGAGGCGTGCTAGGGCCCATTTTCTCTGCATTTTGATTCTCTACAATTCGTACATCGAAAGTATTGAGATTGCTTCATTAATCTCAAGTTACAAATCAAAAACTATAAAAAATCAAAAAATGCTTTCGAATGGTTATAAGTAACAAACTATGGACCCATCTTCCGTATGATGGCACAGTCAGTTTCCAGGTAGAATTCCTTTTAAAAAATTATAACAAACAAAGTATAAAACTTTAATAGACTTTTATCACGTGATCTTGTTGAGTATGTATTCAGGTGATTCAAAAGTACTTTGACAAACTTCAGGAGGTGATTCCTCCTCACTATATTGGTATATGAATTGTCCGAGTAAAAATATGTCCGGAAACGCTTCGTTTCCGAAATACAGGGTGTTGAAATTTTATTTTTATTTTCGTTTTTTTTTTAAATACCTTTCAAAATACTGACCTTAATTTGAAGAAAATTGAGAGGTTTCTTGAGATGTAAAATTCGAACCTGATTACTGCTTCTACTAGTAGGGGGCGCCACCTACACGTCTTCGTCTTTTTTGAAGTACTGCCTTCAGCTCCAACATTTACCAGTCTTCACCGTCGTTTGGCAGGAATAGGTAGCTTTAGGAGGGCAGCTGATATTATTGGAAGACCACGAGCAGTCCGAATCCCAGAATTGGAAGAAGATGTTTTGAACGCTCTCGAGGAAAATCCAGAAACAAGTACAAGAATAATTGCTGAATATCCCAATTCTACTCAGTCCTCAGTTTGGAGAATTATCCACGATCAACAATTCCATCCATACCATATTCAAAGGGTACAAGCTCTTTTGCCACGAGACTTTCCCCAACGCATTACTATGTGTCAGTGGTTTTTGAGAAAATTGGCTGGAAATCCTCAATTTTTAAGATATGTACTCTCCACGGACGAGGCAAAATTCTCCCGAAATGCTATTACAAACTTTCATAACAACCATGATTGGGCTCTGGAATATCCGCATGCAGTTAGTGAAAGACATTATCAGTAACAATTTTCTATGAATGTATGGGCGGCAATAATTGATAATTATTCGATAGGTCCTTTCTTTCTTCCGTTCCGACTGAATGGCGCAACTTACAGAGACTTTTTGGAAAATGAATTGCCGAGTCTACTTCAGGATGTTCCATTAGGAATTCGTATGCGCATGTGCGCATCCAAATCGATGTCACTGTCTATCCAAATCGATGGATCGGTAGGGGTGTAGAAGAACCCAACCAGGCGTGGGCACCAAGATCCCAGATCGAAACCGGCTAGATTTTTTATTTTTGGGGACATTTGAAGTTTATAAAACTCCAGTAGCAAACGGAGAAGATCTGAGAAATCGAATGGTAGACGCCTGTGAAACAATAAGTAACACACAAATAATTTTTGAGCGGGTACGAGATTCAATGACTAGAGGACTGAATGCCTGTATCTTCGCTGAAGGTGGACCCTTCATACAATTTATTTGATTATAATTAAGTTTCCTTTATTTTATTTTACATATTCAAAATATCTTGAAATAAAATGTTCATATTTCTTGTAAATTTTCTCGAAACAAATACAGATTTTGCACCCTTGATACAAAAATAACTATTTCAAACGAGTAAAAATAAATAGAATTGGTGGCGACCCCTCAGAAAACCAAAACTACTTACTTGAACGTCAAATTCATTTCCTAGGCCTTCTTGTGAAAAATGCAAAATAATGGTAATAACTTCAACACGCATCGATTATCAAATAATCGACTTGAAATTTCCAAGTTCAAATATCTAGAAAACCGTTGCTTATAGCAACTTGTAACAGGGTAGCTTTTTTACGTAGATATGATGGAGAATTGATTTTTTCACAGAAAAATGTGCTAGAAGTACGCTTAAAAAACAAATTAATGAAAAAAAGACGTGTAGGTGGCGTCTCCTACAAGTAAGAGCATTAATGACAAAAAAATCGAATTCGACACCTCAAAAAACTCCTCTATACCAATTTCCGTTCAATCAAGGTAAGTATTTCAAAAGTTAAAAAAAAAATAATAATAAAACTTTCACACCTTGTATCTTGGAAACGAAGCGTTTTCGGACATATATTTATTTGGACAATTCATATTAGAATATTGTGAAGAATCACCTCCTGAAGTTTGGCAAAGTACTTTTGAATCACCCTGTATAAGAAGGGCTCTAAGAAGCAAAAAATATATAGGTCAATTATTTAAACTTTTATGTCGACTTTTGTAAAAACAGAGATTGGATAAAAATTAATTAATTAACAATCGTCTAACTTTTCGAAAAATCGACATACAATTTTTTTTTCTACAGGACTTTATTTTCTCAAGTGTTTTGATGACTTCATCATTTTTTCAAATCTTTGAATTATTATTTAATACTTTAAAAGAATTATTTTGTGTGATATACTGTCTCGAGCGGTGTTGTGCTCATGCCGTAACATAACGGCCGCGCGGAGAACTATTTTCGGCGTTGAATAATAATTATAAATAATGGAGATAGAATTCCGGGATTTAAGGATATTTTCTCAGAAAATCTCAAATATTGATAGTTTTTGAGTTATTAACGAAAAACTGAATATATTTTTTTTCATCTTATATAATAACAATTGCAATTTTTTATGTGCTAATATATGCTCGAGATACATTTTTGTAGACGTCATTCCGAATCGAATAAGCCATCGCACATATTTTCAGGACCGGAAACAAGAATTAACCCGTTTTTCAACTTGTTAATCAGACTACTATTCAAAGGACAAAATAACGGAAATTTCACCTGTGATTCTTCAATTGATTTATTTTCAGCTCAACTTCATGCAAGCGAAACAGTTTTGTGATAATATTGGTATGGAACTTCTTTCTATAGAGTCGGAAGCGGAGAATAGTAGAATATACACGGAAATCAGAGAAATGAGTAAGTGTATCATTTTATTATAACGAGAATATATCGACTTTTGTGCCAAATAAATCTAAATATTCATATGGAGCGGTAACTTTTCAGATAAAGGAGATGAATACTGGTCCTCTGGATCGAGATTGGTTGATGGAAAAAATTGGATGTGGATGACGACTGGACATGGGCTCGAATATTCAAAATGGGCTACAGGCCAGCCAGATAGCCCGGTTGATCAATGTTTGTTGTTATCGCATCAAAAAAATGTTGGTCTTTTCTGGAACGACCGTGACTGTAATCTCCAGACTTGGTTCATTTGTGAGAAAAAATTCGATGGGAAACTATCTACTTTTCGAGTTACAAGTAAGTTGTACGCACGAATTTCTCTGGCAATTGAACATTGTGTCTCTTGATGACACTGAAAATCAAGTAGAGTGTGGCCCTCGAAAAAATCTTGGAAATTCACAAGTTTATGTTTATATCGATTCCAGCATACATCATCCCATCTTTCTTAGTATATGATTTCTGAATAGTATGTCCGAAGAAAAAAATGCCGATCTCTATTGAATAACTTTTTCATATTGAATATCGGATTTTCGAATATGGCCAACGAATTCAGAATTATAAAAGGATCAAATAGTGTAGGAAAAAAAATTACTGAAATTGATTTCTGCATATTCCAATGGAGAAATTGTGTTTGGAAATTTCATTTCCAGATCCATCCTTTTTGGACCAGAATCCACCACTTTGGCCACACATCAAACTTATGCACTTTAGAAATAAAGTGTATTATTTCGCAAGACAATTCAAGGTGAGTAACGGAAATCAGAATATGACTGATTTCAAATCAGTCATATTTATCTTGTTTCATCGATAAATATTTTCAAATTGGGTCTATTTCACAGGGGACCTTCTTACAAGGTATTGAGTTTTGTCAGATGATCAACATGAGACTCGTCACCATTTCGTCAGAGGAAGAGAATAGCAGAATACATAAATACATAAGAGATACCAGTGAGTATAGATTATTTGAATCACGAATACCAGATTAAAAGTTCACTTTATGGTGAATGGAATTGAAGAAATATATGATTTTTGTTCCGAAATATGTCTATGTTTCAACATATAGTCCAATCAATAGAGATATTGACCTAACAGAAATTTCAAAACAGCTGAAATTCTGGATTCAGGTAGTTGAATGTATGGAGTATCCATTAGGCAATTCTTTACCATTCCACGGCCCTAAAAATAAACAAATATCAGAAAATTCACCAAATATTCATATTTTGAGCTAAAACTCCAGGAGTAGTTCGTAATTTTTTCTACAAAAATGTGTTCATTGAATTTTGCGATAAATCAGGTCAAAAAAATCGCAAGCCAATATCACGCAAAAATTTAGGGTTACAGATGTTATCAATGTTTTCTCCTCAGATAACATACCTCCTAACCTCGTCATGAATTATTATGATAATAATGCCATATGTGAAAGGAATTTCTTTTTCAGTGAGTCGATGAGGCAGGTGTTCCGAAAGCTCTAGAAAAAGTTAGATACAGTGCTCCTGGTTTCGATGGTCTCATTATATCATCTATAACAATTTGTTTTCTTCATATCTTACCGTATTTCGTTCACATTTTCAATAGTATAATGCTTACATCTAAATTCCCCACTTCTTGGAAGTATGCTCAGATATCAACAATTCCTTGGATTGGGAATCCTCAAGAAATATCAGATCTGGGGCCAATCAGTATTTCAATTGGTTCATCAAAAGAAATGGGAAAACATGTGGCAGAACAGCTGTCCCAATTTCTTGAAGAAAATCACATCTTGCCGCAAACACAATCAGGTTTTTGAAAAGGACATAGCTCTACCACTGCACTCCTTCATGTTACTGATGATATCATTCAGGCAATTGATAACTCAGAATGCACAACTCTAATGATGCTTGACTTCAGTGAAGCTTTCGATACTGTCAGACACGATACACTTCTATCAATCCTAAAATCGAGTGGTGTTTGTACGACTCGCTCCAACTAGTCCGCTCTCATCTCACAGATCGCAGGCAAAGCGTTGAATTGGAAGATAGCGAATGTGCTTCTGAAAATGTTCTATCTGGGGTACCACAGGGTTCAGTTTAAGGACAACTTTTCTTCTACCTTTACACTAGCCAGTTCGGGAAATTCATTAAACATTGCAAAACGCATATGTATGCTGATGATATCCAATTGTACTCCAACTTTCCTATAAGTGACCTGAATAATGCAATAATGTAACATTGAATGATGATCTAGATAATATTGCAGATATCGCCAATCAACTTCTGTTGAATGCGAAAAAATATGTAGCCTTGGGTTTCGGTAACAAGTTCATTGAAACTTTCAAAAAAAACCTTCAAATTGATTTAGAAAAAAATCATTAACATTTCTGATAACGCGGAAATTCTTGGTTTAATTTTGGATGACTCTTTAAGATTTCGTGAGTAATATTCAGAGAGCATATGGATCTCTAAGATTACTGTTACAACATGAATTATACATACATATAGCTACATAAAAAGTATTATGTGAAACGCTAGTGCTATACCAGTTCAATTATTGTTCCCCTATATATAGTTTTTGTATAGATCAAGAAATCAGTTTCATCTCCTTGTGCCTGTTTCATAAAATTTTCAAATACAAATGTCCTCCTCACCTGTATCATGAGTTGAATTATAGGACCGATGTTCACAACATCAAGATCAGGAATAGAAGTGTACTGACATGTCCTTCACACAGAACGTCCATATTTGAGAGAAGTTCCCAGTTTGATATCTACAAATCTTATAATGCCATACCTGATGAATTCAAACAATGTTACATCTATGAATTTGAAACAGAACTGAAATAATTCCTACTCAATGATCGCCAACTACTGTAACCGTTTACTCTATCTCTTCTGTTAACTTACCGATAGCACCTGAATGATTGATTAGAAACTATGATATATGTATAGTTAATTGTACATTATTCTAAATAATCTCTTTTGTAGTACAAAAATCCTGTCAATTTCAGTGGATTGGCCCCATATTATTATACTTCAACTCAATATTGAGTAGATGAGTGAATAATAACATGTTGTCAAATCACGTTGATTAGTTTCTTTCTTCAAGTGTAGAATGGCAAACGTATTTTCAGCAAGCTTGAAACATAATCAGTCTATTTCTCGTTGGAACGTCAGATTACTATCTATGGATGTTCCCAAAGAAGTTACATGGTCGCTGGTTTCAACATGTCTTATCTTTGGCAGGACATTTGTTTTAATTAATGAGGAATGCATAAAAACTGTTTTGTTTACGTTCATGATCAAAGAATTCACATGGCACCACGATCCGAATGGCGTGATTACTATATCATCTTCAGTTCCTAATTCTGTTGAATGATTGGCGTATATGATTACTGACGTATCATCCGCATACATGTATATGTCGCCAGATGTTACAGAATGTGGTAAGTTATTGATGAAGATAAGGAAGAGTAGAAGACCAAGTATTGAACTTTTTCCTACCCCGATATTCTATTCCATTTCTTCGGAAGTCTCTGAACCTATATTCACTGCGATTCACCTATTTTGTAGATATAAAGCAATCCATTCTAGTGCTCCACCTTTCATACATAATTTAACTGATTTCTCTTCAAAGAAATTTGAATTTACAGTAAGAAATGGGTTGGCCATACATGAGAAATGAGTTAGCAATACAAGAAAAATTATATACCCCATAAACGAATAAATATTTATGAACAAAAAAAATACATCCGGAGAATGGGCAAGTTGAACTAAATTTTGATGGATCCACAATTCATTCCATACATTTTCATGCAATGTATTCTTCACCCAACGAAAGTACTGTTTGATTGTCTCATTATGGAAACTTCAACATGTTTTTGCTCTCAATAATTTGGACATAATCTCTCCATATCTTCTGAATTAATTTCATTACCCGCCATATTGGGAAATTATTGGGAAAAATATCAATTTGGCGGCCCGCTATATTCTAAAGTCGAAATAACTTCTATTTTGCCTTGAGTAAATGATGCCTGATAATTCAAAATCATTTCAGTGGCTGGTGACAACTGGTGGACTTCTGGCACTCGGATTTTGGATGGGGAGCGATGGGTCTGGATGTCCAACGGAGAACAAGTTGAATACACAAACTGGTTGGCAGGACAACCTGATAATATAAACGATCTTTGCTTGCACCTGATCGAACAAAAGAACATCGGTCTGTTTTGGAATGACGCCAATTGTAATACTGTGTATGGGGTGATTTGCGAAGCACCCAACGAAGACTACATTGATGAGAGGCGGTTCAAGAATAATATTGATTATTGGAACGGGGGAGATTGGGAGCTGTCCGCACAAACCGATGTCAGAGATGAGGGGGATGAAAGAGGTAATAGGGAGTCCGCTCATGTAAATTCTCAAATGAAGCCATAAGTGAAGAAATTGTAAACGGTGTCACCAAACAGTAGCATGAAAACGATCACTGACGCTGAATTAGTACTGCACCAGAAATTCCCTACTCAGTTTGAGAGGTACCCCGGGTATATCGAACTGTTCGTGGCAGTAATTTTAATTCTGCCAACTCAAGATATTCATCGCTTTCTTGGTGCAAATTCAATGTTTCACCCACTGTATAACAGTTATACACTAACATTAGGTATGTGTTACTCTGCCTATTTGCGAATTAACATTCTGACAACAGACATATTGTTGATAAAAATATATAGGCCAATCAATAGATATTTTCTGCTCCACTGTTTTGTGACAAAAATGCTACCAGGAAACCGACTGTTGTGATGATCACCATATATCAAGTATTTTAAAGAATCCATCAACTGGAGAATACGGCTATGAGAAGTTAACGTTTTATTTTTGTCCGCAATAGAATGAGAAAGCGGCAAGAGTCTGAGAAAAAATGTCACATCTCATAAAATATCAAGTCACTATCACTTGCACCGGCACACCATACGAATCGACCATTATATTTTCAGACATTCATAACTGATCTCATAGTACGTCTCGACAGATGAATCACCTCAAGCAGCGACTTCACTCATAGGAAATTATTTTCCTCACATTATATTAGACCGTAACTACGCGCCGACGATCTCAAAGTAAAGAATAAATTAATTCATGGGCAGCTATTGACACATGGCTCATATGTCACTGGCGGTCTTTTTGAGAATGTTTCCCTTTTCAATATGAATACCCCACAAGAGGTTATCTTGACGATGGAAGATAGTGACTCAAGTTTATCTTTCAGTCGCAGATGATTTCACATCTGATTTTATGAACATCCTGTTTATATTTTCAACAAATCATGCCTAATATGTTTCTAGCGGGCAAAAAAAGCATGACTGAAAATAGATACTTCCGGTAAATATTTCTGCTTGTTTAGTAGTTTGACACAGTTTTCATTCACTTTTTCGTTTCTATTGACTATTGAGAATTCAATTTTAATTTGAAAAGACTTCTTTGAAGACCAGCTCCTGAGTGGGCCTCTGTTAGCGGAGGAGCAGACACAATCCAAAATTATACACGTGCAAAAATAAGAATAATAGGTGCACTGTTCACAATTTTGGCATTGGAAATGGCTCTTATAGAACACCTCTTCGAATTTGATTTATCTATATACATGAATATCGGCCACGAATTTTAGTTTTTTGTCTACAACATCAATCTTCTGTTCATTCTTATGAAATGGTGACCTTCCAAGACACATCACCTCATCGAACTCAAAATGATGTGATGTATATTTGAAGGTGCACATTTCTTTGTTTTTCAAAATGATTATTACGATAAATTTTTTTATACTTTCAGTGTTTACGAATTCCGGGAAGGATGTAATGAGGGGAGTTCCTCCTGGTTCTATTCATCTCTCGTACCACGAAGGAAAAACTTACCACATCGAAATTGAGAAAAAGGTGGGTCGGCGCTTTTATTCTTCACTTTCAGTGTCCACATTCAAATAAAATATGTTCACCTGGTATAAGGGCTAAATGGAAACAAAATTAATATCGATAGACTTCTTGTTGCATTTTCAGTATATTCAGGCAACATAATCTCTGAAAAAAATAATCTAGAAGGAATTTTCATAGCCGAATGATCAAATCAATAGTAAAATCAATATATAGTATCATTGTTTTTGGCAATTCTAGGTGAAGTTGGGCTGTGACAGGAATATTTAAAAAAAATAACCAGGTATTTCTATCCCATCGCAGTTCCTTTCAAAGAAAAATTATAAAAAATAATAGTGATAGTTGATAATTATTCTGTTTCAAATATAAATAGTTTTTGAGCCTAAGAGTTTCGAATTTCCTCAATTAAATTGTCAAATGTCAAATGCTTTACTCGTTCTCAAAATGAAATGTTTCTGACAATGAAGTAGGGAAGTCATGGGGTTATAACATCACATATAGATGAAGGATAATTATTCAAAGATTCTTTCATACGCGAGATACAAACCTCCTGATATGGCTTCGTTCGAATCTTATCAAGATATAATACTATGGATTACGTTTTTCTCAACTTTGGAAGAAAATTATTGGTTTTTGTCTTTGTTTCAGTCGCCATCCAGATTTGAATTTCCATTTTGGATAATTATATTACGTTTCATATTGGATATATTTCCTTGCCTTCACTACAATATAACTGAATTTTTGTTACAAGCGATATCACATACATAAACGTTGAGGTAAACCCATCGGGTGGTTTTTGATACTTTTTTTCATATCTATTAGTCTTTATATACTGATGTATTTTTCCGAGAATGCATTTACAAATAAAAAAATAAAAGTATTATATAATTATTCATTTCAAAAGCACAGAAAATGATTTACCATGACAAGTTAATTTTGTGTCATGGAATCATAGAACTCGAAATTGGAAATGACCATGACAATTCATCATGTCAACAGGAACATGAACCTGATAATGATCAGCCAAATGAGAACCTACATTGTATCAGATAAACGTCTCGAAATGTCATAAAACCTCATTTATATTCTTATGACTCTTTCCAGATTTCACCCACCATAATGGAACCCAGTCTAATGAGAACTGTCCTAGTGCTCAAGCAATTGATCAACAAGCCCTAGGTCCCTAGATCCAACTGGTCGTTTTGGACGATCAGGGATTGGTTTTTTCTTCTTCTTCACGAATGGGAATTCAGGGCACCCCCGATAATTGGGTAAATGGTTGCCCCCAAACTATGCCCAAATTTCTGGATCTCATAGCATTGGCCTATCTGTAGTTCATATTCAAATTTTAATTCGCAAACAGAAGTTGAGTTTGTGCTTGTTTCCTGATAGTATGACGCCAATAATGGCCATCGGAGTTCCATCTTTATGTTTTTCTTCCGCGATATCCTCAACTCCTTCCTTAGAAGATTGCCATGCTCTCCTTGAATCAAACCTCACAACAGTTGTGGAATGACACTTTATATTGCTCGAGGGTTGCTTTATCGTACTTCCACAAGTCAAGAAGATGCATCCTATATCCGTATTTGGTGTTGCAAGAGTTGACTTATGACCATTCAATTCTTCTTGTCTCGAATAATGATGGGTGGTGGCTTGTCACCTTCTGGTTTGTTTTTCGAGCTTGCTATGCACATAATTTGCCAATGGGCAGGTTATTCTTCACCTCATTTCCGGGTTTTGCTAACTCAAAACAAAACTATTGCTTATACATACTACTGAGGGTTGGACTATTTTTCTAGTATTTATCCTTTTTAGGATTCTCAGAACTATCCACTGATTTTCCGAGGGATTCTGGAACTTGTTGTTTCCTCACAATTCAACATCTAGTCTTCTGTGTCCATTTCATTTGAAATCACATTTGAATGTATTGCTTCTTGTGAGAAATCATGTATTTTTTCCTGGGCGTTCGGGTCACATATCTCTTCAGTGAGTGTTACCCATTTGTCCATTCATCTATTTTCAACTCTCTACACTTTGCGATTCTCCAAATAGACTCTACTTGTTCTATTCCACTCCTTTTGCAGATTGAGAAACCCAAAGAAGAAGGGACTTGATTTTCTGCATGAAATACAAATTTCTTCCTTCGACTATATCGATACGTGCACACAGCTACAATAATTTGATTAATAACTTCCTTGTTTCAGGTAACGTTCATCCAGGCGACCAAATTGTGTGGAAACCACAATATGCAATTGGTTATCATAGACAAACAAGGAAAAATCGATGCTCTGAAGAGACTGCTGATTGATTCAGGTAAGATTCATTCAACTGGATTTGAGTTTGCAATGAATTCGCAACATATTCGAGATGAATAATAGTTTCAAGAATGATGAGGAACAAAAAATTATTTCGTGGAGCATTCTACATTGCTTGAACGAAATTATGTATACCATCGAGCTTACATTTCTCTTTTCAGTTATCAGTAAATAATTTTAACCCACTATTTTTTGTTGTTTTTTGATAAGTTGGTTTAGTTTAATTCGATTGAATGGAGAAAGCGTTTTGTTTTTCTTTTGGTAGATTCATCTATTTTGTCGAATAACGAATGATCCATTGAACGAATGAAGTGTATATTTATTCTCCTGGAAAATAAATCTGTTTTATCGAATGGCACATTGATATTTTTCCTTATTTTTTTGCTGAACATAGTTTCCGTTAAATGTTTATCACTGCGGTATTTGGAAATGTAGAAAGCTGAAATTTTGGGTGTGGTTTACCAATGACTTGTATCAGTTATGTGTGAGGGAATTTGTTTTGTATTATACAGGGTTTTTAAAAATTGTGATTTTACCGAAAGATTGGAAAAAAGTAGAAAAAACTTTTTTTCAATGGAACACCCTGTATATTATCGAATATCCCGAAATACAATTTTAAATTATTTTATTTTGGAAACCTGAATATTTTAGGTATAGGATCATGATATATCACGTTAAAAGGAATTAAATTATCTCTCAGGGTATTTGCTGATATATAGGGTGTTCCTCTCAAGAAAATGCTCTCTTCACCATTTTGTTTCTATCGGTGGAATCACTAGTTTTGAGCGACCCTGTATAATGGAGATTGAATTTTCTTAGACATAACTAATATAATATATGTCACTGCTAAATGATACACAATCTTAGCTTTCTACGAATCCAAATCCCGTAGTAATTGAAGCTTTGATTTGCACAAAAATTAAAAAAACAATTGATTTTTCGAAAACCGCTGGTGGTAGGTATAGGGAAGTGAAATACAAAAATAATTGAAAATCAATAACAAATCGAATTATTCAATAATATGGGAGGTATCATTCAAAATAACAAAGTTGTTGCTACTCTCCAATATGAGCGACAACGCCGCAGTGCTGAAAATATTATTTTGGATCGATAGATCAGAACTAATTACTCAAGGAACCAAAATTTCTGTCCTTTGTAACCTTCTATCGACCGTGAGTGACCCTGTATTCAATATTCTCGTTTGTTGACACGAATATTTTGTGGCTCACAATATTGAATGATTTCTGAAGATCTACGAACAGATCAAGGCTTCTATCTAAGCACCATTATTACAGTTTGTTGATTTTATTTTATCATGGCATTTCATACCTATTCAACAGATCAAGGCCTCCATCTGAGCGCCATTGTTACAGTTCGTTGATATTTTTATGGCATTCTATACTTACTCAACAAATCAAGGCTTCCAACTGAGCACCATTGTTACAGTTTTTTTTTGGGGTTTATTTTACATGGTGTTTTTGCCCATTCTACTTTTTAATTTCCAAGGAATCCGATACCTACCCAACAGATAATGCACCATTGTTTCAGTTTGATAATTTTGTTATGGCATTCCATACTCACTCAACAGATCAGGGCTTCCATCCAAGCACCATCGTTACAGATTGTTGATTTTGTAATGGCATTCTATACTCTCTCAACAGATCAAGGCTCTCATCTAAGCACCATTGTAATAGTTCGTTTGTTTGATTTTGTTGAGGCATTCTATACTTACTCAACAAATCAAGGCTTTGATCTTGGAACCATTAATACAGTTTGTTGATTTTGTTATGGCATTTAGTAATTACGCAACAGATCAAGGCTTCCACCTAAGCACCATTGCAACAGTTTGTTCATATAATTATGGCATTATATACTTACTCAAGTCTAAAAATTTTATGTTTTTATTTATTTCCTAATATTTTTTGCAGAGATTCTTATGAATTGTTATTTTCCTCTTCCATCATGTTCCCAAATACCCTATTGAAAAATGAGCACATCATTCCGAAATATTAACTGTATATATTGATAAACAATGTGTCCCAGTTCTCATGGAAGCACTTCCGTATCTTATTTGTTGATGTACAACTATGGAATTCGCACTACTGATAGATATACCAGAACTGCACCCAATGACTAGGTCAGGTCATGTTTGGGTGATGTTCACTGCATGCCAGAAGCAATGAAACAACACACATTTCGAAAAAATATCGTGATCATCTTGACCTTCCATGGGTGTTCTCTGCTTGCTAGTTTTCTCTCAAACAGGTCTCTCCATGTAGTGGTCGATGGAGTTTCATCTGACACTCTACTCATAAATGCTGGTGTTCCGCAAGGATCCATTCTCGCACCAACACTATTTCTACTTCACATCAACGACCTGTTGAAAGCAACTTCATGTCCAGTTCACAGCTTTGCCGATGATAGTACCCTCCATACCGCTTTCTCTTCCAGGGCCCGTGAAACCAGAAATGAACGAGGAAGAAATGTTAATAATATAAATATGGACTCAACAACAATTCTCGAATGGGGATCTAATAACTTGGTAGAATTCAATGCAAACAAAACACAAGCATGTCTTCTCTAGAAAAGCCGATCTCACTGTGCCTAACATAACTTTGTCAGGAGTAACCATACCACTGAAGCCATCCATATCGATGCTTGGTATTACTTTCAGCAATAACCTTTCCTGGGAAAATCACTTGAGGTCCATTGCCAAAAGTGCATCCCAAAAACTTGGTTTTCTGTTTCGTGCCAAGAGCTATTTCACCCCCAGTCAGCTGCTTATGATCTATAAGGCACAGATCCGACCTGTCCTGGAATACTGTTCCCATATTTGGAGTGCGGCACCTAAACATATCCTGAGGCTATTGGATTCTGTCCAAAAAAGGGCAATTCGTCTCGTCGGTGATGCCTCGCTTACAAACTCGCTCACTTGTCTGGAACACTGTAGAAAAGTTGGCGATTTGTCTCTATTTTATAGATATTTTCATGGGCGATGCTCTTCTGAAATATCAACAATCGTTCCTGCTTTGGCAGTCTCTTCGAGATTAACCCGTCAAGTTCAGTCATCACACCCCTTCGTGGTCACTTTGGAGACCTGCAGAACATCACTTTCCAAAGACTCGTTCATCCAACGAACAGCGAGGCTTTGGAACTCATTGCCTAGGGAGGTGTTCCCCGAGGCATACAACCTCCAGAAATTTAAGAAGAACACCAACTCCTACCTTATTTCCCTTGGTTCCCACGATGTTCTCTGAACATTACAGGATATCCCTTTTCGTGGGAACCAGAACATAAAAAAAAAAATGTTCGGTTCGAACAAATGAAATAGCAGTAATCAAGAAATACAAATAATTATGAGGGGCGACATGGGGCGTTGAAATAACCAGAACATAAAAAAAAAAAAAATTTGAGCGCTATGTACAAGTACATACTATTTTCCCAAATAATACACTATTTTCTGTTTATTCAACAAAAAAGTTCAAGGTTTCCAGAGAGTGTATTTTCCAACCAAATACTACAATCAATTTCGCGAATGTACTAATTTTGTAGAAAAATTTGTTGATGTTTTTTTTTTTAGCTGGTACTGGAACTTATTGGATCACATCCACGAACAGTGACCACTACTGGAACATCAAACATCTAGGACTTGAACCCAAAGATAGGAGTTGTTCAACCATCGATAAATACGGGAGATCCCAGGTCCAATTTTGTGACACCAAAAATTACTTCATTTGCGAAATGTCCCAACCATATTCGCGATATCATCAACCCATTGTTAATGTTTATGTAAGCAACAATGTGATGAAAGGAGACGGTACGACAGCCAATGTGTCAGACAATTTTTTCTCAACCAAGGATATTGATTCTCCATCTGATGGTGGATATCGAATTCAACTGAATACCACTTTCGATGTTTCTGATGAACATAAATCACATTCGGTGATACCTATCCAACCAACGAATTCCACTCCAAGTATACAATGAATGATATGGAATATAGGGAGAATGAAAGAGTAACGGTTTTACGGTGTCAGTTTCTGTGCGTTCCCAAGAAAGTTCAGTCATTCCCGAAAAATAGTTGTTCCTATAGTACTATTCAATCCCGGAATATTATTCCCGGAATATTGATTCACACTCTATTCTCGATTCATGTATATCCAGAAGTTGTGATTTGATTTTCTCGTATCGTTATTAAAATGTTCATGAATTTAATTCCATAGTGTGGCAATTTTTTTATCCTAAAATCAGTACCAGTTCCAGTTACTCATTATCAGTCATATGTTTTTTTAAATATTACTACAAAACTGGCGCCCGTTTATTGATACTCACGATTACCTTCAATTTCAGTTTTATTTCACTCGGAACAAAACAATAACACGCTGAGAATACAATACTTGTTTACAACTCAACTGCACCTGTACCACTCTGTTTCTCTGCACAATATATACAAGACTAACTGTCGCTTCCATGATTCGCACCACTTAAATATCGTACTTGCCTTCTCGAGTCTTCGAAAGGCGGTTGCCAGATGATCAACACTATTCGATGACGTCATCGGGATTCCCGACGACCTGACTAACGAATCTGGGTTAACGGTTAACAGCGCAGTGATGGACTTGGATTATTTTCGTTATTTCCGTAACAATATGAATATGTCTAAAACAATTAACCACTTAGAGAAAAAGAGGTACTGAACAAAATTATGAAGATAGATGAGTGGAAAGGAGGTGGATTTGATAATATTCCGAATTATTTCATGAAAACCTGTGCAAATAGTTTATATGTTCCACTTACGTTTCTATCAAATTTGGAAAGTTGCTTACTTGATCCCAATATAAAAAATACTGGAGAAAAAAGTGGAGCCCTCAACTATAGAGAAATAAGCAAACTATGTTCATTCAGTAAACTTTTGGAAAACCTTCCATATAATCAATTGTTCAGAGGTGTGGAAGGCTTATCATTGAGGAACAACACGTTTTTTTTGCTAAAAGGGGAGTCGAAACCAAGTTATTGATATATTCTCAATACATTTCTGACTCTATGGACGATCAAATTCAGGTTGACTCTATCTACCCAAACGTCATCAAGACTAAAATTGATCATAATATACGAATTTCTAAACTTGCTGAAGTCGGTGTACATGGGGATCTGCTACGATGTTTTGCTTCTTTTGTATATAACAGGTCACAAATAGTAACCGTAAACGGATATAAATCATTACTCATTGTTGTAACATCAGATGTACCACGTAAGGCACTTATTATTTTTAATATTTATTGACAATGTAATTTTTTTTAATTTTCTCAAATTTCGCTATGTGCCGATAATTTGAAAATACGTGCCAAAGTTGAATCATGCTAAGAGTGCTTGAATATTCAATCGGACCTCTTCCATTTTCCTCAGGCTCTAATAGGCTATTTCTCAATCTGAATCTGTTCGAATTTGATTCCAATTTGCAGGGTAGAAAATTAAAAAGGATTGGTCACATTGAGGATCTAGGTGTGATATTCGATAATGAACTGAGCTTTGATTTGCATTGTTAATACATTATTAACAAATGCAGTAAAATATTAGGCTTCATTAGTAGAATATATAGGAAATTCCACTAACTTGAGTCAATGAATATCGTTTATTTCGCATATGTACACAGCAAGATGAGTTTTGCAAGTGTCATTTGGAATCCACGATATAACCTCAATAAAATGGGACTTGAAAAAATCCAAAAAGATTCATAAGATTTTCAAACTTGCAACTGAATGGAGTTTATAACGTGAAAGACATGAATTCAGCAAGAATAACATTTGGTATTATATCATTAGAGAAAGAAGGATTATTACAGATTCAGTGTTTATGTTCAAAATTCTCAACAATGACTTGGATTCACCTCAACTCCTGTACTTAGTTTCAATACATGTACCTCCTAGAAACACCAGAAATAGAATTTTCCTCAGTATACCTCAGAGGAATACTAATTTGGGCCATGCTGCCCCCATTTCTCGGCTCAGTGATAGCTTTAACAAATATTGATCTGGAATGTTTATCACTCTCACTTTTCAAAACTTCTACCAAACAAATTACAGACTTGTATCTACAGTTCATTAGCTCCTCAAGTTGTTAATTTTTTCAGAACCACTACAAGCACATTTTTTGGTCTAACGTTGTGGACTTGTATTTTTAATTTATTAGTATTTTAGTTCAGTAGCTCATTAAATCTGGATAACTCCATGTATCAGTGGATACTGTACTGGATTTCCAACCTGTTTGTATCTCAAACCGAAATCAATGAATGAATTGAGAGAGATAGAAGATGTTTTGAATCCGTATATCTCAACGAGTATCTCAAATATTCAGAATTAGTTTCGAGTTCTTCAAATTGTTCCAGATATCCTCATATAGCTTCTGTCTCTTTTTTTTCTCTTTTTTTTTTCTCCCACTGCGATATATATTTTTCGGCTGAGTGGAAGAACAACTCAGTGATGACTCTTCACCATATGAGTTTATTTTCACAATAGTTTATAAGTACTTATAATACACTATATTATTTTCCATGTCATTATTGTTGGACCAGTATTTTTCAGACAACCACTGAATTCTGCAAAATACTTAAGAATGCTGCAGACATTTCTCTCCGATTATTTAGATGATATTCTTCTGGACATGAGAGCTGGAATGTATTTCCAACAAGACTGTGCATCCGTTCATTCTACACTAGAAGTGAGAAGGTAGTTAAACGGAACATTTCCAAATCGATGGATTGGAAGATATTCCAATAACGCTTGGCCCGCCCGGTCACCGAACCTCACTCCGTTGGATTTTTTTTATGGGGATATCTCGAACAGAAGGTATATTCAAGAAGACCAACTCAAAATATACGTCATTTGAAGAATACTATCAGGGATTGTATTCGGGGAATAGCTCCCCAGATACTAATAAATGTTGAGAATAGATGACTCCACGTGGAATGAAGCAAGGACATATTTGTTTCAAAAAATGTTATTTGTATCGTGAAAATAAATTAACTGGCATTCTGGCATCAAACCTTGGAGACAATTCAGTTTTATTTACTATTTGCAGCAAGATTTTGTGAAATTCCGTCACATAATTCAATTAATGTGATTTTCCGATGGGAGGGAGAAATGAAAAAACATTGATATCTGACAATAAACCATTCGTCTAGCATAATATTCCTTATGTTGTACAGGGCGATGAGGAAAAAATGGGAAAAAACTTGAAATATGAAATTGGTCATAGGTGGCTATGATTCGAATTTCTGGATCAACATTCGATTTTGAATAACATTTCCCCATGAATTTGAATTCTACCGTGATGAATAAAGTGATGGGATCATATTATTTTGACAACAAAGCATGCTTTTCTATCTCCCTCGTATAGGGTCATATAAAATTCAATTTTGGTGTTTGCAATTAAGGTATGGGATGGAGCAGAGGTTTTTATTACGAATGATTTTTTCGATAAATCAATAATAAAAAAGTTTTCTATATGCTGCGAACTTTATGCCGGACACAATATATATTTTCAAGGAGAAATCTTATCGACGCGTTTATTTTTTATGTATAACCACGCATAACTTTTCACAAAGTAGTTCCTTTTCGATGCCTCTTTCATTGGATAAAGTATACCTCAAAATTGGTCCCATTTCAATTAAAAAAAAAATCAGCTTTAAGGATAGAAAAAAAGGAGATATTTATTGTTCATCCACTGAGTTTTTACCCGTGAACCGATTCTACCACTCATAACTTTGTACTGCGCACTCCCATTCAGTTTTTTTTTCATTGGGTAGAGTATACTTCAGATTTGGTCATATTTGGATTCGAAAAGGAATCATCCACCCCTGAGGGTTGAAAAATATGAAGTATTTGATTTTCCATCTGTGATCCGATTCTGTTGAAACTTGGCATACATATGTAGTTCTGATGACACTACAACATGATGGATCTCTGGAGTCAATTGATTAGGTGGTTATAAGTGGATTTGAGCCTCAGAAAATAGAAAACTAAACAATTTTCAACAAAAAATCAAACCGACGAAAAAAGAGACAACAAAGCAAAAAATAAAATAAACCTTCTTAGATTCAATAATAACTGAGCTCCTAAACGAATGTGGGTAACTAATTTCGAGTCGGCGCCGAACAAACTAGTAATTGAATAAGGTGGAGCGTAAAATGATGGCAGCGGCGTTTTTTTTTAAGAAATTCAATGATCTTCGTTAGAAAAATAATATAATTTCCAGTAACCAACACGGATTCGTGAAAAAAAGAGGCATAGATACCAGTTCAACAGATTCGAATATTCAGATTGTCAATGCCATTGAGTCAAAGTTGATTTCCTTCGGTTTATGTATTGATTTTTCTCGAGCTTTCGATTGTGTTGACCATTATCTCTTACTTGAGAAACTGAACCGATATGGCGTTCGAAGCATAACACTAGATTTCATTAAATCGTACCTAACAAATCGTAAGCAAGCAGTGCAAATCAACAACAGTTTCAGTAAAACCGTTAGCGTTAGTCAAGGGGTGCCTCAGGGGTCTATTTCAGGACCTCTTTCATATATAATTTTTGCCAACGACCTCATAACTTTCCTCGAAGGTAAATATGGTTTGTTATGCCGATGGCACTGATTCTTAATCACGGAAACCAGCATCGATCTGACAATGGCTACTGCTGAAGAAGTATACACGCGGTGTTTATTATGGTCAGAAAAAAATTTCATCAATTTGAATTATTATTTTCCATCGAGGGCACAATCGAACGCTTTGTAACAATAACGCATATAATTCCAGTTTTCGAAACGATGTCAAGATCTTGGGAGTTATCTTTGATCAAAAGGTAAACTGGGAATCTCACATACATAATCTCTGTGGTACATTGGGATCTGCTTGCTATGCTTCGAGGTCATTAAAGGAGCACTGCACTCAAGAAATACACCTCACTCTGTATTATGCGAATTTTCACTCTCAAATTCGATATGGCATAATGAATTGGGGAGCTGGCACTGATAGTTCAAGAATATTAATTCAACAAAATCCGCGTTGAGAATCCTCTGTAATCTTCCCTGAGGACACTCATGCAGGGAGTCTTATAAAAATATTAAAATTTTAACCGTAGTTGATACTCACATATATGAAATAATCTTTCATTGTTTAGCTGCAATAGATCGAAGCATAATTACTCTACCAGATTCAAGAACAATTTACTTCCGGCAAAGCACTCAACCAAGTTTTACTGAAGAAACTTCTACTACAGTTGCTGCAGAATCTATAGTAATTTACCTGAAGAAGTGCAAGGTGCGCCAAATATTCTCATTTTCCAAAATAGGTTCAAAGACTTCTTGACCCAAAAGAACTTTTACACACTTGACGAATTCTTTTCTGAAGAGGTTGTTGGGACCACTGTTTGTCTAGTTATATACATTTATATATCTGTGGTTCGTCGATATTCGTGTTTTATTAATAATTTAAGTTATATTTCTTGTCTTGTACGTTTACTGTGTATACTTTCATTTACTGGCGCTCTCGACAATTTGTTATGGATATCATTGTAATGGTTTTGATAACTCATTGTTGATCAAAGTATATTATTATTATAATTATTATTGTTTGTTTGGCGCCGACTCAGAATCAGTTACCCACATTAGTTCAGGAGCTCAGTTATTAATGAGTCTAAGAAGGTTCATTTAATTTTTCGGATCTTAGTTTCTTTATTCTTCAAAATTAGCCCAATTTGAATTTGAACAAAAAATCTAACCTCAAAAATGGAAAAATAGAGAATGAATAATTTTCTCACCTGTTAACTGGTTCTGCTGAAATGTGGCACACATATGTAGTTTTAATGATACTATAACCTAATGGAGACATGGCGTTGATTCGGTGGGTGGTAATCAGTAGATTTTAGCCACAAAAAAAATGTTTACAAGAAATTAGGCCGACAAAAAAAACTGAAAAGCAAAAAAAACATTAACTTTTTATGACTTGATAACTAAGTTCCTAACTAATTCGAGTCGCCAAAAAACGATCGACAAACATCATTAAATCCCTTCGAAGAAATAATCAAATCGCCGCCGCGCAGCCTGTAACTCTTTGCCTAATTAGTAGATAGACTACAAGGGTTCTGGCGCAACCCCTATTTTGGGGTGGGTTTTGGCGAGTGAGTGAGGGGGTGGTTTTCGGGTGGGGGTAGGGATGATGGTGGCGGTCATGGGCGGTTCGTTGTGGGAGGGGTTTGTGAAAAAGATGGCGTGAGAGGGTGGGGATGGTTGTATGTGGGGTCGGGGTGGGGGGGATGAGTGGCCTGTGATTGGTCGGAATGGTGGCAGCCATGTTGTGTAGGGAGTGGTGTTGAGAGGGAGGGGGAGAGTGTGGTAGTTGTGGGTGTGGTTATGGGGTCGGGTAAGCCGAGCAGCATATTGAAATGGGGGTGTCAACCAATATCCGTCAACGGCATTGGTCGGACGGAAGTGTCACGTGATCAGTGAATGGCGGCGGCCATTTTGGAAAGTGGGAGGAGTCAGCGATGATGCGGCTATGACTCAACCGACAAGTCTTTGCAGGAATATTATCTACGTCAGCACTTCTTATCAGTTGTTTATTTAAGCGACCGGATATCGGCGGCATCCTTTGTTTACATTGAGATAAGATATCGGCGGCGGCATCCTTTGTGAAAGAGTTTGTTTACATTAACAAGATAAGAGAGTATGCAGCTGCACGCTCGAACCGTGGGATAAGTCTAACGATTACTATTCGTATTTGTATCTAAGCGGACTAAGGCACTGTCGGCGACATGGAAGCGGTGTGGGATCGGCCAAATGATTGCATCATCCAGTTCTGAGAATTTTGTCGAGTTGACAGTTTTCGAATTGCGCAGTAGGAAATTGATGTGGGTGACCGATCCCCACCGTCAGCTTCATTCTTCATCTGTCCTCTGAACTGTGAACATCGTTCTATTCAGTGCTCTCTTTCTTGCTCTC
>JAFIRS010004205.1:0-96251 GCA_018342105.1 Gonioctena quinquepunctata | reverse complement strand
TATTTACGTTAAATAGATTATAGGCAGAATTTAAGACCCAGCCAAAACGGCGAGACGGAATTTAATGAAAGTACATTGTATTGTTATTGTTCTATTGTTTATGTGTGAATTATCCATTCTTTGGTGGTGATTCAAGCAAAAGAACTATATTTTGGCTCTATTTTGTATTCCAGTGAATTAAAGTGCCTTTTCAGCCGATATTCGTTCGATAAGGTGTTTCATTGTTGTAATAGGTATAATTTAGTAATTTTGGTAACCATATTTTGAGTTATTTTTCACAAATTAAGTAGTCAATGAATAATTGTTGAAAACTGTTTTTCTTTCAGTGTTATCAATAGGAGATTGAGTCTCTTAGGATATATGAGATATTTGGGGCACTCATTCATCCAGGTTGTATTTTGAAGGAGAAGAAGTCCTCAATGCGGGCATGTAATCCTGTGTGGAAACTCAACTCTTTCACCTCGGAGAAATTGAATTTGTGTTCCCTACGTCTCCAGACTAGTGCACTAATTTCGATCCTCATCAAATAAAAGGAATACTAACTTTGGATGGAAAGGGCCCAAGTCCAAATTAAAGAAATGTCCTGCTTCCTGTGAGGCTGGTAACAGTGACAGATGCAAACAATTTCGGCTGTTCGGGAACAAGTGTTCAAGGTGTGGATGTTATTGTGTACAAGTAGGGAATCTGACTGATTTTTTGATGTAACTCCGATTTCATGTTTTTATGAATGTTTATTTTGTTTCAGGAGCGATCTCCAAGAATTGGAGTTGATTTGTCAGACAGACCTCAAAATGTGTTTGGAATAGGAAAAACATACCACAAGGAAAAATATCGAGTTGTTATTCCTATCAAAGATATGCCATGTTCACAAAGAAAGTTGAGGAACATGTAACATATCATTTGATGAAAAAAGAAATGTTGAATTTTTATTGCTAAACTGCCAAATTCAGCAATATCGAAACATAGGTATATTAAAACCCCTTACAATTTTGGTCATGCAGCAAACAATTTATATACAATTCATTCTTGAAATATTTTTTTTCATCAGTGTAGGAAGAAGAAGTGTTAATGAACAGGTTGAGATGGAACTCAGGGGTGACATCTTCACTTCCTTCACTGCAATTCTTGACCATTCATGCCAGTCAGTTTTGATGATGGAATTATATTCCATCAGAGTCAAAGAATGATAAAGATTGTTGCACTGCGACTTATGATCTTACATCGACAATGTAGTGATTGCAATAATTCAGCAATAAAAAGAATGGCATCAACAAAGGCAGTTTCGAGTGACAGGTTCTCGAATCTATAAAATATTCACCTATTCTGAGGAGACTGGGAAACAAAATCACTCAAATATTTATTTCCGAAATTTTTTTCAAATAAATTTGAAAAAGCACGGAATTCTGGTGGAGGTGATCGAATGTGGCATGGTTATATCACATCAAATCCATGCTTGGTTATTCCCAGATGGTTTTAATAGTGGAGAAGGGAAAACCAGCGGCTTTTATTGGAAATTTAAAAGCTTATGAAGGTATATGTTTCCATACATATTATAGACCATAACAATAATTATATCTTTTATAGGTGCATCAAACACAGTCGTAGAGGCCGTGGAAAATGCCAAATTTCTGAGATAAATTAATGGTGAATATTTTCTGAAGGAGAATCACAAATATAATGGGCAAATCCAACTAGGAATGGATTTATTGAATGTGGATAATTGTTATTTATGATATATGCCTCATTCGATAAATCTTAAAAAATAATCAAAATTCCTTTCAATTATGACTTTGCATCGAAACTTCTGTCAGTTACAAAATGAAGTTTTTGATAACATGATTTATTTTTATGTGAAAATAGAAAATAAAATGATAATATTAAACATATAAGGGGATTGTAGTGTTTATTTATACCTTTATACAAAATTAAAAAACAATAGTAAAGTGAAAAGTATCACAATTCAATATGCATAACCAAAGAAAAACCAAATTACAACGAAAAAAAAAAACATTAGTAAATTGACTCTAACTTGGTTATACTAAGGGCAAAATTATAATGTTTGGATTGATCAAGTTACAATAAAATCTTGCTTGAACGAAAATAGTAACTAGTCCCTTAAAAAACTATTATCTGCTAATATGGGCTGTGACAAGTTAGTGATTCCACATGCAATTATACAAATGTCTTTTGCTTTCCCAACTGATGACCAATGTAACTTGTTACTCAAGATTTTGAAAATTTTATACGTTGATTAGCCCTCTCAAGTGAACTCTACGCAGCTATTTTAGAATTCACTAATGCTTGTTCAGTGCTTTAATTTTTTTGATTTTGTAAAATGGTGGTCGAATCAATTTAATCTTAAAGCGTTCACATATATCATCGATCAAAAAACCTTATCTACCATAATAGCATCTTTGGGAAATTTTCCCATTTGAGAATCAAATTACTTTCTTCAAATATAATTTCATCTGAAGCTCGTCCACCCATAAGGTTCACTGATATATGTAATAATACCCAGGGATACACCAGTCATAAATTTTCCAGTAGTATTAGATTTGTATTGGAATAAAACCGAATACGGCAGCATATGCACTTGGTTTCTGAATTGGAATTTCAATTTTTAAACTAATACCCCCCCTGACATCTTAAAAACATTCAAAACACTTTGGTAATTTTTTTTTTTCTCAATGGAGTCTGGGAATATTATTGTCACTTGAAATATTTGAGAAAAATCGCAATATTTCATTTCCATAAATATTGGCAAACTATAAGTTGTTTGATAGAGCTTCATTAGCTCCACAACTTTTACCCCTTTTTTTTCCGAAATGCATATACATAAAAATAGGTAGCTGTAAATGATGAAGTCTCCTAGAGTAAAACACTCGGGAAGCAAAATACCTCTCCATTCGGATTTCCGGGCGAGAGGTACTCGAGGGACTCAACATTAAAGATTAATTTTGCAACATCCGCTGGACTCAACAAGAACATCAATGACGTCCACCATCACCTACAGACGAAAAAACCGGATATTCTGGCTCTAACAGAAACACAAGTAAACTCGTCCACCAACAAGGTCCATATGCTTTGTCCTGGTTACGAACTCCATTCTTGATTCAGGTTCAAAGGTGGAGTCTGCCTTTACGCTAAGGCTAACCTTTCATGCCAGCGTGAAGAGAGTTTGGAACCGAAAGACTTTGATGTGATGTGGTTCAAGCTATCTGATACCAAACTGACTAAGTTCCTCTGCTGCCTTTACCTATCACCTAATGAACCTTCATATAACGACCTCTTTGAGTTTTTATCACTCAAACTGGACTACATTCAGGAGAACCATCCAACAGCTGAAACCATAATCATGGGAGACTTTAATGTACATAACGCTGCCTGGCTCAAATTCTCTAACAAAACAGATGATGCGGGTTGTCAAGCCGAGGCCTTCGCCATCACTCATGGTCTAGAACAACTGGTCGAGCTACCAACCTGCATCCCTGATGTCAACAACCAGTCTTCCAATACACTAGATCTTTTCCTCACCACCAATCCTGACCCGTATAGAATAGAAGTTTGTGCCCCACTTGGAAACTCTGATCACACCCTCATCTCCACAACATGCTCTTTCCATATACCATCGAGCTGCACAATACCACCCCGTCTCATGTGGCATTACAATTCGGCCGACTGGGAAGGTCTTCATATGTTTTTCTCAGCGTTTCCATGGAAGAGAGTTTGTTTCTCTTCAGTAGATCCAACACGATGTGCTGAGACAATTTCTGAAATCATCATGTTGGGGATGCAAACTTACATACCGAATACCGAAAGAAGAACATCATCCGATAAGACCTGGTTTAACAGAAACTGCTCTAGAGCTGTGGCTTCCAAACAGGCAGCATACCATCGATGGCTAAAAAATCCGGGCCCTGAGACCAGAGCAGCATATGTCGAGGCTAGAGGCATATGCAAAGAGACAATAGAATGCTCAAAAGATGCCCACAATGCCAAAATAAGATCAAAACCTGCTAATTGTCCTAACGGATCCCGTTCATTTTGGTCTTTCGCCAAAGCTGTGGGAAGAAACTTCACTTCTAGCTCATTTCCCTCTCTAACCAAAGAAGATGGAACACTAGCAACGACTGCCCAGGAAAAAGCCAATATCTTTGCGCACCTATTTGCTGGAAATTCCACTCTGGATTCATCGGGAAAACAACCCCCGAACATTACACCTATTGACAGTCACATGCCCGAGATCACCTTTCACCAACGTACTATCAGAAAGATTTTGCTGGGTCTCAACACCAACAAAGCCTGTGGATCTGACGGAATCCCGCCGATTGTTCTCAAGAAATGTGCCCCCGAACTAACACCTGTTCTTTGCAAATTGTTCAACCACTCTTACAATTTGGGGGTATTTCCGTCCAATTGGAAAATTGCAAGCCAGTCCCTAAAAAAGGCAAAAAGGCCCTACCTAGCAACTACAGATATATCGCACTGCTATCTATCATTTCAAAGGTCATGGAAAAAGCCATCAACATCGAGCTCATGAAATATCTGGAAGACTCAGGAATTGTCAACGATAGGCAATATGGCTTCCGCCATCAGAGATCAACTGGTGACCTGCTCGCTTACGTCTCACATATATGGCAGCTATCTATTGGAAAGTATGGAGAAACTTTAGCTGTGGCATTAGATATCTCCAAGGCGTTCGATCGAGTTTGGCACCAGGGACTCCTCGCCAAGCTTCCGTCTTATGGCTTGCCCCCTCAGCTGTGTTCTCTGCTTGCTAGTTTTCTCTCAAACAGGTCTCTCCATGTAGTGGTCGATGGAGTTTCATCTGACACTCTACTCATAAATGCTGGTGTTCCGCAAGGATCTATTCTCGCACCAACACTATTTCTACTTCACATCAACGACCTGTTGAAAGCAACTTCATGTCCAGTACACAGCTTTGCCGATGATAGTACCCTCCATACCGCTTTCTTCCAGGGCCCCTTTATCAGCCCGTGAAACCAGAAATGAACGAGGAAGAAATGTTAATAATATAAATATGGACTTAGCAACAATTCTCGAGTGGGGATCTAATAACTTGGTAGAATTCAATGCAAACAAAACACAAGCATGTCTTTTCTCTAGAAAAGCCGATCTCACTGTGCCTAACATAACTTTGTCAGGAGTAACCATACCACTGAAGTCATCCATATCGATGCTTGGTATTACTATCAGCAATAACCTTTCCTGGGAAAAATCACGTGAGGTCCATTGCCAAAAGTGCATCCCAAAAAAATTGGTTTTGTGTTTCGTGCCAAGAGCTATTTCACCCCCACTCAGCTGCTTATGATCTATAAGGCACAGATCCGACCTGTCCTGGAATACTGTTCCCATATTTGGAGCGCGGCACCTAAACATATCCTGAGGCTATTGGATTCTGTCCAAAAAAGGGCAATTGTCTCGTCGGTGATGCCTCGCATACAAACTCGCTCACTTGTCTGGAACACCGTAGAAAAGTTGGCGATTTGTCTCTATTTTATAGATATTTTCATGGGCGATGCTCTTCTGAAATATCAACAATCGTTCCTGCTTTGGCAGTCTCTTCAAGATTAACCCGTCAAGTTCAGTCATCACACCCCTTCGTGGTCACTTTGGAGACCTGCAGAACATCACTTTCCAAAGACTCGTTCATCCAACGAACAGCGAGGCTTTGGAACTCATTGCCTAGGGAGGTGTTCCCCGAGGCATACAACCTCCAGAAATTTAAGAAGAACACCAACTCCTACCTTCTTTCTCTTGGTTCCCACGATGTTCTCTGAACATTACAGGATATCCCTTTTCGTGGGAACCAGAACATAAAAAAAACAAAAAAAAAATGCGTGGAAATTCTGATTTTGGTAAACAGCCTTTATTCATCTGTTTCCAGGTTGTTAGAATTCCATGACTTTTTCATTGGTGCGAAGAAGGCGATGTCCAATGGCTTCAAGAGGTGAGTCGCATTAGGGGGAAATAAGACGAATTCATTGTCATATTGTCTGCAGTATTCGAGGACGCGAATCGAAACGTGGCTCGATAGGTTATCCCCTATCAATTTTTTATTCATTAAGAGTCCTAAAGTATGGTAAAGCAATTTTTCAAACCAATCCTCGAAAGTCGGCCCATCAAACCAACCCGATTTGGTCCTGTTATACATGGCACCTTGAATCCCTCCTATCCAAGTTGGATATAAATGAACAGATTTATATAGAGTGTATGGTGGCAACATTACTCCTGAGGCACTAATAGACATCATAACAGAGATGCTAGACTTACTAGAATCTATTATTCGTTCTACACTTTTTGAACCTCTTTTACACACAACTTTCATTTTTCCAGGATGATCCGTAATATTCGTTTCATCATAATTGATGATGTTATAAAGAGGGACATTTTCTAGTGACTCTCTCAAATTCGTGAAATATTTCTTAATAATATCTTTCGTTACATTAGCTCTACATCTATTGATATTTTGTGCGAAACGTTCGGTCAATATTTTGTTTCTTTTAAGAATACTTATTTCTTAACCAACTAACACTTTATGCTCACCTATTTAGAATACTTCTCAGGAAATCACTCTGCTATCTTGCTGCGGAACTCGACGGACACTTCCAATGCGTGATCTTTGTTTTGATCGTCGGAACACTACTAACTCTCATATCGGCTATCAACAGCATCTAAGCCAATTTCCCTCTCCTTATAGGTAGAGAAAAAATCATTACTGTTATTTTTACTGTTGCGCAATTCTCCTTCGAAACTAAAAATGGAACTTTAGCAGTCTTTCGTTATGGATTTTTTCAGATCACTCTCACAGGCCTTATCTTCGTATTTGTAACAAGTTACAATAAATTAGATGACTGTTATGATTTATTGCTTCGGGACTCTACCAACAATTGCTTCCATTTCCACACCGCTTCTTCCCTTCTCCACAGCTTGTTATCACTTCATCACTCTCAAACCATTATTCCAAATAGGGACACTACTATAACCTATTCATTTTTTTTATACTTAGTTATAACAAAAATATATTACGTAACTGGTTAGTCAATAACATAATTTTTAATGGTTTTTCAAATCAAATTTCAGAATATAACTCAGAACTTATCAAATTAACAATTACAAAAGAACTTCCTAATACAAACTTTTGTTTGGAAAATATCACAAAAATGCCAAAAAAGTTTCGTCAGTTCTAGAGCTTACATTTAGTAACCATCCCATACTATCATTTGTATTATGTATACTAATCTATGAAATCACATGTTGTATTTCGATAATAATTATTTCAGTCAGGCATCTCAATAGAGACTATAGGTAAAACAGGCTTCAGAAGATCAGCTTTTTTAATTTCTCATTATTTAATTTGTGGCCTTTAACTCCATTTGTCGTCTTTCACTATAATAAGCAATGTTGGCATATTCTTGTAATAAGGGACAGGCTCCCAACACAAAGGAACAAAAATCTTTCCGCATTCCAAACCACCCTGCAAATAAAAAAAAAATATATTTATTATTCTCAATTCAGAAAAAATGTATATAAATACAACACAAAAAAGTGTATTGATTGAATCAGGGAAGCGCACTGTAAACCAACCCCAAACTATAGGGGGTTAGTGAAATTGGTCAAATATCCATAAAAAAAAACAACTACTGTCCTGGCTAATGCCTTGACGAACGTTGCATTACATCTGATGAATAATTGTGCAAAGCTTCTCAACAAGAGGTAACATTGCAAATCTTGTTGTGAAGCAGATACACTCCAATCAATACAATTCGGAGCTTTTGCCCTTTATCAGTATAGTTTACGAACCCGAATGGATTGATTCAAATATCTCTACTTCATAGCCCAGTCTGAGGCGAGAACCGTCATGCGAAAAAGTCCGCCTGAAAGCGCCACATCAACTCCACTCCAGCGCAAGCACTACCCATAAAGACACTCCAAAGATGGAGGCAGAAATCTGTAACACAGAGTCTATCCAGTTTCCGCATATGCCAAGAGATGTCCTGATAAAATCAGGAAAGCTTACTGCAAACTAACCCCAAACTATAGGGGGTTAGTGAAGTGGGTCAAATATCCATTAGAAAACATCTACTTTCCTGGCTAATGCCTTGACGAGCGTTGGATTACATCTGATTAATAATCTTGCAAAGCCTCTCGATACGAGGTAACTTTGCAAATGCTTGTTGTGAAGCAGATACACTCAATCAATACAATTTGGGTTGTCCACCTGTATTCTGGTTTCGGGGTTTTTGCCCCTCATCAACACAGACAATTAATGTCTGCAAACCCGAATGGATTGATTCAAATATCTCTAATTCATAGTCCAGTCTGAGGCGTGAACCGTCATACGTAAAAGTCCGCCTGGCACCCATAAAGACACTCCAAAGATGTAGGCAGTAACCTGTATCTTGGCCTCAGATCAATAAATAAACATTATTGATCTGAGATCTTGACACATGCAGAAACTGCACTCAGTGTGACAGGAAGTCTCAGGACGAATAACCCTTTGGTACTTAAAAGTAATTTTTCTAATAAAAATGACCCTACTCTCTTTGTAACACTTTAATCAATTAATCAATAAATGATCATTTTAGAAAAAGTTTCAAAATTTAAACATTTTTGGATACAATAACAGAGGTGGATTAAAAAAAAAGTTTTTTGTGTTAGAATGGAGGTCATATGGTGGGCGCCATTATTGTTTCGTTAACCTTTACAGTATGCAGAGCAATAGAAATACAAACCACACTCGAGCAATTAATTATATATGATTTTAACGAATATGTAGCTATAAATATAATCTTTATTCAATCAAGTTGAATGATTTCACATTCACATAAAAAAAAGGTCAACTTTGCTGACCCTCTTGGAACTCCTTTGATCTACTCCTGATTTATTTGTGTGTGCATAGGACTAAGAGCATGTCAGTCATAATAATTTTATTCCACCAATCAGAACAGAGTTCAGGGATGGGCCCATGGGAAATCACCCCCCCCCCAATGTTAGACGAATTGGCAAAATGGAAATTTTTAAACTTGAAAAAAAAAAAAACATTTCACAGGAAATAGTATAGTATTTTCTGATTATAAACTAGGAAATTTCAACTACAAAAACATACAATTTTGAGTTTGTGGTTTTTCGGACTTTCAGACTGGAAATCGAAAAATAGAATTCCGAATTTTGAGTTGGAAATTTCAAGTTTCAGTTTAGAAAATGAAATTCTTAGTTCGAACTCAGAATTTCCAACTTCAAACTCGAAATCTCAAACTTATGAATCGAAATATCTGGGAAGTTCGAGTTTGAAATATATAACTCAGAGTTTGTAGTGGAAATTTACAGGTTTTAAGTCTGAAAATTCACTTATTGCCCCCCCCCCCAAATTTCCTTTTGGTTCGTTCCTGGCAGGGTTTTCAGCAAATTTCCTCATTCTGTATATTACGTTCTAAGAGGTGTAATTACCAATTTACGCCCAAGTAGAAAAATTCCTCACGAACATAAAAGTTATATCTGTACAGTAAAAGTTGCATCCGTGTAGTGAAGTTATGCCTGTAGCCATAACTATACCTACCTATACTGTAATTTGAAATAGCTGAATAATTCCCATCATTATGATAGCTATTATTATTTAAAAAAAAATGCAATTTCATTACTGGTTTCATATCAATGTCGTGTAGAATTATAAACGTACCTGACCATGCATTTCCAATGATATCATATTGTTTCCATTTGTTCAAATTTGTGTCAATTTTTCAAAGCAGTTGACATTAAATTCTTCCCTGACGTTGATCTTGTTTTTTACACATTTGTACCGCACTCATGCAAAAAGACAAAGCTATATGATTTTTCGAAGTTATCCTAACAAATTTTTAGCAAATCTAGACTTCATAACTTGGTTTAGCTTCAAGACCAGTAATAGTGTTTCACACCAAATATCTAATGGCACTCAGGGGGTAGAAAACAAAAATAGTAGCCAAAGAAACTGAAATGGATAATACCACATATCAAATTTATCGATTGCTTGTATGTGGTATGAAGATGTCTAAAAATCTGGTTCTTTCACTTATACCTAAGTTTGGGATAAACCTGCTTGAAAACGATTGACAAATTCCTAATAGAATAGAATATTTATTCAGCTAATAAATCATTACAATGATATAGGTCATGTCAAATATATAAATATAAAATAGTGTAGATATAAAGTAGTATTATTGAACACTCACACACATAGCTTTACTGACTTATTAGACCTTGATAATTATTCTATGCAATAAATAAATAAATGAGTAGATCTTTATTAGCTCCTTTGATCATGCAAATGGGTCAAAATAATTTAAAAACATATCAAAACAACACAGAGCATGGTACAAATATTCACGGGCCTTAGAAATTTAGAGTACTTCTACAGTTCTTAGTTTAAGATTGTATTCATCCACAGAGTATAATGCTTTTTCCAAAAGTAGATGTTTTATATAATTTTATACAAGTTTTTATTGGCATGTTCTCATTGTTTTTGATAGTCTATGTGCTGTACTTCCAGTGTCGCTGAGTTTCTTATAGATAGATAAGTTTATTTAACTACGTTACAATTGGTAAAACTGTAGCAGGTCATATCTACACAATAGAAAGATTACATGTGAGTTAATAAAAAAAATTAAAATTGTGAAAATTGTTAAAATTGAAACAGACATATACAGATTAAAATATGAATTCAAAAAATTCAGCCATTTAGTTTCATTACAACATTTAACAGATATAATACTACTTTTACATATTTGACCATCAAGGAGATGAGATGAGATGCATTCTGAAGTCATTCGCCGAGTAGAAGCAGTGACTCACGAAATATTTTTTAAGTTTTTTCTTGAACATATTCAAACTGAGGGTTTTAACTCCAGGTGGCAAGATATTATACAGTGAATAATCTAGCGAGTTTTTTTTGTGATTTTGCTTTATATGATGACAATCATGAATCACAATAGATGTTCATGAATCTGATATTGTTTTGTCGTGTCTGACCGCTTTTTGTGAATTTCCACTAAGACGCAATATATGTATAGCGATGGAAGACGCATAATTCCGTGTAGTTTCAAGTGTTCCTGGCAGTGATCCCTGTATCCAAGATTTGCCAGTATTCTCAAGTTATTACTATTCAGACTTTCAAATGTGATATTTGCTTTTACATACATTAGTACTTGAAATATATAGATGCAAAGTAACATAAAGATCCTGCGCTTAATAAATATTTCTTTACAATTTGTTTTTCTTTTAACTCCCTTTATTGATCTCAACGCCCTTTTTTGTAGAACAAAAACTATTTCTGCATGAAATGACATTCCCCAGGTATTTCTATCAATTTGCAAGCCTAGGAATTTTGTATTTGTAACCTGCTTCATCTTTCCAGAAGATTGCTTGATTGGGAGACTAGAATCTGAGCTTGTGTGGCTAAATTTTATAAATGCTGATTTATTTTCATTACAAATTAGGTTGTTATAGGTAAACCAGTTTTGCGCCTTTAGTATTGTTTCGCTTGCATTCTCCATCAAAGATGTCAGATTACTTGCGCTTATCAAAAATGAAGTGTAATCTGCATACATAATTGCATTTTTATTGAGAAGACAACGGAGATTATGTACAGTTCTGGCCCTAAGATTGAGCCTTGAGGAAGTCCTACATTACTTACTAGTTATTTGGATTTGGTTTCATTTATAGGTACATAATGGGTTCTTTGGAGTTCTTAAAACATATGCTATACCCTTGAACTCGTATCTATCTAGTTTATTCAATAGAATATTGTGATCTACTAGGCCAAATACTTTGCTTAAGTCAAAGAAAATCCCTAGTGATTTTTCCATTACTTTTGCAAATTGGCTCATATGTGATATGGGTCTATAATTTCCAAGCTTTTCCTTATTGCCTGTTTTATGAATTAGTTGGATTTTGGACATTTTCAAGTTTGTCGGAATTAAGCCCTCTTCCACTGAGCTGTTAATCATGAAGGATAAAGGTGTAGCGATTGAAGGAGCGACGCATTTTATTGTATTTGTGGAGATTTCATCATCACCTACTTCATACGGATTTTGTAGGCTCCTGATGATATTAATGATATCCACATTTGTGCCAGGTACGAAACTGAATGAGTGATGATGCAGATCAGGAAGTTTGTGCTCCTGTGAAGTTGTTAGTTAATGTGCTAGGTATTGCGTTAATATATCAGATAAAATGTACCGATATTATTTGAGTATTTTCTAAAGTGTGATATTGGAGATCACACTGGATACTTTTTATGTCAATGTCTTTAGTTGTGTTATGGTTCTCAATTAGTTTCAATGCTGTTTTTACTCTGTTATTAGTGAAGTATTTTTTTTGGCTTCGTTTAATAAAGCCTAAAAAGTTTTTTGGATTTTTTATAGTATTTCTTACCCGTAGTACTTAATTGAAATATTTTTTTTCATATTTTTACTTGACACCAGCAGTCCTTTTGTTATCCATGGTTTTCATTATTTATTCTTTTAAGTTAAAATCGAATATTTATCAAATATATTGTATTTTTCATCAGTATTTCCTCACATTGATACAAGTCCTTCTAGACTTCATTCTGTAAGGCGTTTTTAAATTGACTAATATTGTCTTGGTTAGTTAGATCTCCATAATATTTGAATTTGGACGAAATATCTTGTTCTTGTGTGGTATAGATAGTGATTACAGGAGCATTTTTATGATTACTTAAATAGTTATGGATAACTTTTGTGTTGTATGTGTTTTCGTCCAAGTTTGTACAAATTTCTGTGGATTCTAGTGGGAGTTTTAATTGTGTGTATCAAGTTATAATGTACCTAGTAAATCATTCAGGGCATCCAGATTCGTAGACCTATCCAGGAAATTTATGTTGTAGTCCCTACACAAGATTATTTTGTGATTATGGCATTTGTTCTATATTTTTTCTAACTTCCGATTTTTGGGGTACCATAAAGAGGGGTTACTTTGCCATCGCAGGTGACTTTGCATAAAAACAAACCATATTTTGCGATCTGTCATGGGGAATGCTTTGAACCGGTATGTATTTCGTTAAGTAATATTATGAGTGATGTGCTAAGGCCTGGAATGGAACACAATCAGAAAAACTGGAATACAGTGAAAAATGTCCGTCCACTTCCAATACCCAAGTCGTCCCTGACAAAATTTTCAGTTATATAAATGTATTTTATTCTACTTTTAAGATCAAACAAATTGTATCTAGATTTTCTGTAATTTTACATTGTATTTGTGTTTTTGATGTTTTGAAAAATGCTTTGTCTATGAGGTTTTTACTTATTCAACAATAAAGAATATTTGATTGATGGGAGCATTACAACACCCGATGTTGCCTTGGTAATGGGGAAACTCGCCAGATTCAGCAATAATCCCTCAAAAAACAATTGGATGACTGGAAAACGAATTTTTATGTATTTACAAAAAACGTCCGAACAAAAAAGTGTTCTGTTTCAGTTCAGTCAGGGGGTTTCAGAAGAAGAGGAGATTAAAACCAATATAGCGTTTAGTATAAAGAGATGGTTTGTCCTACAATGATTCAATCAAGAGATTCATATAACTTAACTGATGAGGTAGAAGCTCTATCGATTATTGACGTCCCTATACATATTTTTGTCCATTATTTTTTTACCCTCAGAAAAATCCTAACCCCAATGGATTGAAGCACTATTCGATGGATAACCTACGCAAATCCTGTATTGATTAATTCACTACCCCAATTTTTTTGAGTGCTGATGGATTGGAGGAATACCTGGTGCATTTACAGATGTTTCACACATTCAATCCCCAGATTTAAATCAATGTAAGTTTTATTTGGAAGGTCATATGAAACAATGTGTGTATTATTCTTTAGTTAATTCAGTTGGGAAACTAGGAGAACGTGTAGAAAATGCCAACAGAATTACACATCAATCGGACAATTCTGAAATTTTTTTATTGCTGTAAAATTATGACTTGTGACTAGATTAAATGAAATTAGTGTGAACGAAATAAAATAACATTGATTTATTGGTAACTCAACCATTTGATATTTTTTAAATTTTGACCCTTTTTCACTTGAATTATATATGTTATTATTTTTCAATATTAAATAAGTGGCTTATGAAAAACCCATAAGTTTGCGTGCCTGTTTTCATTTATTCACTCAACGAAGTGTTTTAACATATACTCAAGAGGTTGGTAACAAAAAATAAATCATATTAGGATGTATATCGCAGTAAAACTTATTAGTGGGGGAAGCCTGGAGTTAGTACTGTCATGGCTGCCTACAAACATATCAAATACGTTTCTGTGACCCTGTGATGTTTACATGAACATAACCTCTGAGTGACAAAATGCTTCTTTAAATAAAAGAGTCGATATTTATTGTTATTATGAAGTTTTCAGTTTTAGGATGTAATAATAATTCAAATTATATATTTCCCAAAAATACAGAGTTACGAAAGAAGTGGTTTAAAGCTATTCGAAGGTTTTTTTTTAAACCAAAAGAAAGAGATGATATATATGCAAATCGTTACAAACCAGATGAAATTTGTTATAAAAGTAAAAACACACAAGTAATAAATAATTTTCTATTTAAATTTATAATATAAATGTAAAATATTTTCGAATATTTTAATTATTCTAGGCGTTGTGTTAACTAGAAGCCGATTTAATATGTCTGCTATACCTTCAATATTTCCATGGAATAAAGCAAACATTGTAACCGAATCTAAAGTTTCAAAATTTTAATATTCACCGAAGATCTGGAAAAAACGCCCTTTGAAGATCCAAATGATGCAGCAATCAATTTTTATTTCACGGATACTACTTTTATTACCTGTGTGTTTACTTTCATTACAAATATCATCTAGTTTGAAATGATTTGCACATCTTTCTTTTGGTTTAGAGTCTAACATTTGTATAGCTTTAAGCCATTCTTTCGTAACTGTATTTTTCGGAAATACATAATTTGAATTTTTCTCACATCCTAAAACTGAACACTTCATAATAATAATTATATATTTTTTTATTTTATTAAAGAAGCAATCTGTCACTTATTAGAAGTTATGTTCATGTAAACATCACTCGATCACATGGATACACAGAAAAATATTTGATGTTTTAGTAGACAGCCTTGACAGTACTGCCCCCTTTAATGAGTTTAACTGCGATACATTCTAAATGAATACACAATTTCTTAAAAATTAGTTTTGAGAAAAAACAAAAGTAGATGTTTCAGATTATTTGCATGTGGTTAAAATTATGTCACTCATTTCTGGGACTCCCTCTATAAGTTTACCCAATTTTATCTGGGATTTTTCATCCTCATAGTTCAGATAATGACTTGGTAAATAGCATTGGGGCACCCACTATATTCCTTAATAATAAAAAAATAAAAAACTTTTCACTTACACTTATTACCACCTTTGGCACTGAACGACATTAAAATTAGTGTTATGAAAGAGACAAAAAGGGGACTAACTACAGCAGTGTAGGATATCCTTATATCATCATCTAGTTTGTCAGCTAGTAATACCTAAAATGAAAAAAATACACAAATTCAAATATATATCAAAACAAAAGAATGGACAAACAGTGGTCTGTCATATAAATGCAATTTACAGCCACCCACTTTTTCTGAAGAAAATCAAGGGGTAACACCTCCTAACTTTTTACTCTTTGGCAGTTAATCTGACCTCTGCCCATTACTTATTGACTTCATTTGTTTGTTCTACACATTTTGATCACAGAAATGGCAGGTGCTGTAGACAAGTGCTGAAAGTTATAAGATGTGACGAACAAACTTACCTGAAAAATGAGAATTGGTATCACCAAAAATGTATAACCAAGTGCTGAATAGAAACTGCTCCTTCTCTGCTGTGCATTGACTTCAGGAGTACGTAATAAAATGGCAGCAAATATAATAGTATATAAAACCCCAACCTGAAAAACACAATAACACCACATCATTGCTAAGTGTGAAATTTTGGCTAGACATAAACACAATGTGGCAGTGTTTAGCTTAACAAATATAATATTGATGAATGCTGACCTGTGGATTCATATGAATTTGATAAATCAAATGGATTCTCCATGTTGTTTATTGCATTGGCATTTTTTTATTATCAGCCAAATCCTAATATAATATTTCTTATTTAAAGTATTTACATGCCTAGGAGGCTCCAGGTAAAACTGTTACTAGTCGGGGGAAGGGGGGGTAACAGTATACTAGAAAAGTCTACTACCTATCATTTATAGGCCAAGTTCACTTAGAAGCTGATTCATGTAGATAAATGAGACAGATTCTTCTGTCACTGGGGACAAAACCAACAACCCTAAGATAGGTAAGTACCTTACCAATGAGCCCTCCTTGTTTTCTGCGGAATTTTTCCAAAATATTTTGATAAAAAATTGCCATCACACGAATCCAAATAACTTCACTAATGGAATGTCATTCCAAGGTCGTTTCAACCATATTTTCCAAAGTTTTTCTCTGTAGCATTCAAAAGTACAAGTCATGATGGATGACAAGTTTGGTGATTTATGGTCTGGTTCTAGAGAAAATTGATTTTTTGGGAGTCAGAAATTACTAACTTCATATCGGTATTTAGGAACTTGATATAGTAGATGAGTTTTATGAATTATGGATCGATTGTATTCCAAATTGACATCTGGGATTTTTTGAGGATGCCTTCAGCAAGATTATGTTTATCCGTTTGTTGCTACCGTTAAAAAACGGTTTTTTCAAAATTCATAAATTCAAGATGGCGGTTCCAATATGGCGACGAGTTTTGTGGTTACAGCCCGATTCCAATAAAAATTAGTATGTGGGGGTTTTTGGGGTCAAAATCCACGAATTCAAGCTGGCGAAGAGTTTTGTGGTTATAGCTGGATACCATTCAAAATTGGTGTGTGGGGGTTTTTGGGGTCGGTTTTTGTTAAAATTCATGAATTCAAGATGTCAACGTGTTTTGTTATTATGGCCCAATTCTATTCAAAATGGGTATGTGGGTTTTTGGGGTCGGAGATTATCACGAATTTCATGAATGACTAAAAATAATTGAATAAAAAAGATAAAAAAAAACATTTTTAAGGCAAGCTTTTATACAAATACACTAAGAAATAAACAATAATTCCTTTAATTGTTTGGCCTAGGTTATTCTCACAGAATAACCGAGGTCGAACAAATAAAGAAATTATTTTTTCCTTTTTAGCGCATTTGTATAAAAGCTGATCTTAAATTTTTTTAATCTTTTTTATTACATCAGGACTTAGTTTCCTAATCTAGTCTGAAGTGTTTAGCATTTACACAGTATGATAATTTCAGTTATTAATCATCTCCATGAATATATATATATATATATATATATATATATGTATACTGACATTCCAGAGTCAGTAGATTGTCCTATCAAGTGGCCCCACGGTGGCTGAAATTTTACGGTAGCTAGGATTACCTAGCGCGTTGATCCGGCATATCCGTTATATCGGAATCCTCTGAGCAGATAAACCGAAAGGTAAGCAATGCTCGCATAGGGATGATGATTAGGATTTGGTGATACTACCATCTTATTAATATTATATATATATATATATATATATATATATATATATATATATATTTGGCTTGTTTTTCTTGGGTTTTAGGTTCGTGGATCTGACTTTCATAAATTAATTACAACTTTGTTCTGGTATAACATCTGTAATTTAGTTTCTACGTTTCGACGGGTGGATCCTCGTCTCCATCAGGATTAAAAACATTACAACTCTTATGTCCGAAATTCTGCCTTAGTGACTGGTAGAATGGTAGCATAATTTCACCCATGCTGGATATGTTGTTGGTAATTTTTATATATATATATATATATATATATATAGCGATGATGATTAGGATTTGGTGATACTACCATCTTATTAATATTATATATTTATATATATATATATATATATATATATATATATAGGTATGAATATTTATTGACTGTGAATATAGGAGTTTATGGGAAATGAGTCATGTCTTTTTCAGTCGTTTCACGATAATGTTTATTATCTATCAAGTATTTCTACAATTGAGTGATTAATAGAATAAATTATTATAACATATTAGTAACATGAAAATATGTAATAGTCGTAAGAGTGACATTAGAAGTTTTCATGAAGGAAGAATTTTAGAATAGATTTTACAATTGTCAAATATATATACGATGGAAAATATTAAAGAAGATTATTATTTGAATTCAGTTCATTTTGTTTGTGAAAAATAATAATAAGGTCAGATCATCAATATCTCGTTTATTATAATATTGTCTTTATTTTGTTAATATGAACCATTTAAAAGTGCTTTTAGATAAGATACTAAAATCTAAAATTTCTGAATTATTATATGATCGATGATCTTCGTCAATGAATGACTGGATAGTGCACAAGATCTTTAAACCTTTCTTGTGTTCGTGATTCTACTTAATATGTTGGACAATGTAACTTTACACATGCATGGTATCTATAAAAATATTGATTGAATTCGAACTGGTTTTCAATTTAGTATGGAGAAATGTTTTTATTAGTTTTGCTATTTTTTATATCAGTTATTGAGACTTTATATTGAGTCAGATTTGAATATGAGTAAACTTTATAAGTTATTTATTATGTTAACGATGAATTTGAATTGAGGAATGTTAGTGAAGAAGTTAAAAATAATTTTATTAACTAAGATTATTTTCGAGAAGATGATTTTAAGTTCATTCAAACACTTATTTCAGAGGATGGGTTATTTCTTTTCTAGTGATAATATTAATTTTAATATTGTTTGGGTGATATGAATGGTAATTTATTAGTCTATTACTATTGATGGGTTTTCTATAACAAATTGATCACACCACCTTGTGATCAATTTGTTATAGAAAACCCATCAATAGTAATAGACTAATAAATTACCATTCATATCACCCAAACAATATTAAAATTAATGTTATCACTAATATGAAAACAAGAGTAGAGAAATTAACCCATCCCTCTTTGAGAATAGAGTGTTTGAATGAACTAAAAATCATACTTCTCGAAAATTCATACCCAAATTCTTTAGTTAATAAAATTATTTTAGTACTTCTTCACATAACATTCCTCCAATTCTAAATTCATCGAATAATAACAACATAAATAGAATAACTTATAAAAGTTTACCTCATATTCAAAATCTGACTCCAAAATTAATTAAAGTCCTCAATAACAATGATATAAAAATAGCAAAAACTAATATAAAAACAATTTCCAATCTCCATACTAAATTGAAAACACCAGTTCCAAAGGAATTCCAATCAAATATTATTTATAAGATACCATGCATTGATTGTCATAAAGTTTACATTGGTCAAACAAAACAATTATTAAAAGATAGAATCACAGGCCACAAAAGTGATTGAAAATTATCGTACATTATAATAATTCAGAAATTTTTTAAAATTCATATTAACAGAAATAAAGACAATATTATTAATAAACGAACAGATATTGATGATCTGAGCTCTATTTATACTTATATTTTTCACAAACAAAATGAACTGAATTCAAATAATAATCTTCTTTAATATTTTTTTTTCCATCTGTATATATATTTTGACAATTTGTAAAAAGTCAATTGAACCTGTCTAAAAATTCTTCCTTCATGAAAGAAACTTCTAATGTCACTCTTTACGACTAATTTTTAATATTTTCATGTTAGTAAGTATAGTTGTTAATAATATTATTCTGTTAATAATCACTCATATTGTAGAGAAGTCTTGATAAAGATAATAAACATTATCGAAAGCTTGACTGAAAAAACGAAGAACATTCATTGAATCGAACATACCTGACTGCTTCCCAAATAAAATTCATTTCTATATATATATATATATATATATATATATATATATATATATATATATATATATATATATATATATATATATATATGAGTGATAATTTTTAATGTCTGTGAATATATAGAAAATAGTAAGGAACTTGTCGCATTGCAGACAAATTTTTTAAATTCCAGAAAAAAAAAAGCAATTTTGAGCAGGATTCGATCCCACGACCTTAAGATTACTAGTTTTATCCTCTTACAACTGAGCTATCGAAGACCCTGGATTCAACATCTGCATTTCACGATACTAGTTGTTGAAACATTGAAAGTAAATATATGAAATGTAAAATCTATGTGTGTTATCAATAATAATAATGTTTATTTCCAAAAAGCAGGAAGTTGCGTTTTTTATATGTAATTCAAGTGAATAAACAACAATGGCATCACTGAAGTAATAATCCCGAAAGATTGTTTCTTGTGCGTGATTTCGCCAATTTAGTATTGAAACAATGTATAGATAACTAATAGTTGAGGTAGTAAGTAAAATTAAGTAAAATATTAGAAGTAGCATAATGATAGAATAATGAGTTGAAATGAATACAAATACATTTTCTGGTTAATGTCACAATATTGTTCAAGTTTAAATAATTAATGAGATAAGTCATACATTAATACACATACATATATGCATATACATATTTAATTTGGATTTTCAAAATAATTTCTGTTAAAACTTCTTATCCAAGTTTCAATTTGGTTTTTGAAGTTTCTGTTAGATGGAATGGTTTTCATATTTTCAGGTAATAAGTTCCAAGTTTTCGGGCCCAGATAGCTGCAGTGTCTCTGACCCACTAGTTTAAAGCATCTTGGGATCACAACACCTTGCTCTCGTCTCCTAGTACTATATGGGTGATCGCTATATGTTATTTTTATTTCATTATTTATTATTTATTCTTTTAATAATAGTTTTTGGCAATATAGTTCCCTAATATCGTATATGCCGCTCACGTACGTCCTTCCATTTCATAAAATGACTTTTAAGATTTTTTTTATGTACAATGTTTAAGCAATTCAAGTGTGATTCATTAACTCCTCCCCATCCTATAATACTGTAAGTAAGCTGTGATTGTATTAGTCCATAATATATTGTTTTCAAATGAGTTATATCTAGATTCTCCTTGAGTCGTTTGAATCTTGACAAAAATCCTCTTAGTTTTTTGTAAGATATGAATCATGTATGTCCCATTTCATGTGTCGGTCCATTATTATACTCAGATATTTTATGGAGCTAATTTCGGTTTATGGTCAACGGTCCCATATAAGGCAAATGGTTAGTGTATGAGGTGAATGGCAAATATTTAGTCTTCTCAACATTAATTTTAAGTTTCTTGAATTGAAACTAATACTTAATTATATTAATGAAATCTTTCTGCCTTTTTTTTCAGGATAGTTCCTTCAGATCGCATTTTTAGTAGACTGATGGTCATCAAGAACAGATTTTACCTATCGCAGACGTCTATGAATTTGCTGGCTTCAATCGATGTTCAGGCGACTCTGATCTCCGGCCACTGAAAACGGTATTGCGATTGCGGTATTGAATCTAGGGTCTTCGATAGCTCAGTTGGTAGAGCATAAGACTAGCAATCTTAAGGTCGTGGGTTCGAATCCTGCTCGAAGATGTTTTTTTAATTTAAAAAATTTGTCGAATTTGTCGAATTTAGATTGTTTTGTTGCCAGTTTTTGCAGTTCATGAATTCTTATTTCAACAAATTTAATACTATCTGTGTTCAAGACCCAAAGAATGAAACCTTCATGTAAAAAAAGTTGGTGAGCAAAAACAAATTAAAATTAGGAAATCATATATATATATATAAATATATATATATATATATATACTTTACTACTGATATATATGTATATATATATATTTATGTTGAGATAGTTTCTCAGGTTTATGTCCGCGTTCTGTGTTCTTGGTCCTCAAAAGGTCCGATTTCACGACGTTTTGGCAAATTCACATTTACCATCTCCGGGTGATGTCTAATTCATTCCATTGTTTCGAACTCGACTGAATGAATTAGACATCACCTAAAAATGGCAAATTTGAATTTGCCGAAACGTCGTGAATTCGGACCTTTTGAGGACCAAGAACACAGAACGCGGACAGAAACCCAAGAAACTATCTCAACACATTATACCCGCGAAAATCTACGACAAAGCATTAATCTGAGTAATGTATGCGCTGAGGAATTCTTTCAATGGTGCCTGAATAATAGATTGATTTTAAATGCTTCCAAAACATACTTAATGCTTTTTCGACAGAAAAATATCAGCTGTGATGCTAGCCCTCTTGTTAAAATAAATCATAAGTCATTGAACAAGTATCAAACATAAAATTTCTGGGAGTAACAATTGATGAGAAACTGACGTGGAGAACTCATATCGAAAATCTGGTAGGGAAATTGAGTAGTATCAATTTTATTATCAGACAACTGAAGGGCACTGTATCTTCGGAGGTTCTCAGAATGGCATATCATGGTCTAGTGTCGTCGGCACTCACATATGGCTCTATTTTCTGGGGTAATTCAACACATATTGATAAAGTATTCATTGCTCAGAAGAAAATTATAAGATGCATGATGGGAGTTCGAAACAATGTATCTTGTAAAGCTTATTTCAAGCCATTGTCAATTCTAACTTTACCATCACTTTATATATATATATATATATATATATATATATATATATATATATATATATCTTCTAATCATGAATATAAAAAAAGAGCAAGATATCTACATAAAAAGTAGTGAAATTCACCCACAACAAACACGCAATAAAAATGACATTCGCTTACCATTCTCTAGGCTTAGTGTGGGACAGAATTCTCCAAAATACCAAGAAATTCTATGTTATAACCGTTTCAATAGAATTTTTGGTGAGATAAAAAATTTTAATATCTTCAAAACAACATTGTTCAATTAACTAAATGAAAATACTTTTTATTCAATAGAGGAGTACCTCACTGTTTGATGCTAATAGTTAGTAGTATGTATATATAAAGATTGTCTGTGAGTTTGTGTAGAATGTGAATAAGTTGTGAACAAGGCGGAGTGAATGATGACAGTGAGTAATCTGATGATTTTTTATATTTTTTATATTTTTATATTCTCTTGTAAGTTCTTATAATGTTTTTCATGAGTTTTAATATATATATATATATATATATATATATATTTTGACTAGTCTGATAAGTTTGTACCGTTGTGTAAAAAACTTTAATGATGAATAAATGATCTCTATCTCATGTGTAAATTTGTAACTTTCTACATTAACTGGAACATATATTTCCGATGAAGTGATCTTGAAATAATAAAAAAAGATTTTAATTTTAGTTCAATTTTAGTACATCTGATGAGATACAATAACAAATTTGCAACTATTGCAGAAAAACAACAAATAAAAAATACAAAAGTTTTACAAATCGGATGAACAGCTTTGTTTACTGTCTATGGGCAGTATTTGCAGTCACCCCCAAATCATGGACATTATATGTACATCATGTTTAAGAGAAATGCGGCGCGCAAATAATAAATAGTGCCCTTGATATAGGATCATAGCATTTCTATGGTACATGGCAAATAAATAATAGCAAATAACACTTTCTAATCCTTTCTTGGAGAAGATTCCGCAAGAAAATTATCACGATGGTTGCCACCAACTGTTGCTTTTGCGATAAAGATGTATCAAACAGACACGTCTAAGAAATCAATAAAAGATAAAGTGAATCTTTATTAAATAGGATATCCTAATTTTACAATAAAAACACAATATTACAAAAGAAGAAAGTCCAACAATCAGCACCATGCAAATTGATATGATTTAAACTGGAAACATAATGTCTATGTTTTGTTAATAAAAAAATAGACAAACATTGATTAAGACTCCAGGTATTGTATTAAATCAGTTTTAAATCGGAATCCCTTCAAAAAAATCATTCCTCCGCCAGTATTAGTTCTATATAAATGAAAGTAAGAGTTTGATCTTGTCTAGCGGCTGCTTTCAACTTTTAAAAAACTCTCATGACTGTGGACGTTCCCAAAAAATTTATAAAACTACATACCAATGAAAAGAGTATCCCTTCATCAGATTGAAATTATGCAAAGGCGTTTTCTCAAGCTAATGATCTCAAAAAATAGCAGGTATCCTTCTGACAGTTTATACATCGAAACTCGTACGATGGATATAAGGCAGCTGTACTTCTTATGCTCTAGCACTAAATATCATACAAGTAAACATACAGCGTTGCTCCCTTCACACCAGTACCTAACACGTCAGAAAGATCAGTACATTACACCTCTAATGGTCAAGGTCACTGCACAAAGATCATATAATTATTTTGCGCCTAAACTCTACAACAACATTCCCGAATATATAAAATCCATTACAAACATCAATCGCTTCAAAAAAGATTTGAAAAGACATATTCTTCAAAGTCAAAGACATGAACTTCTACATCTATTTGTGTAGATGAGAAAAACCATACGTACCTCTGCTATATTGTTCGACTCTGTAATGTATTTGTATTTATATACTAAATTGTCTACTTGTATTTATGTATTTATCAAACTAAAATTCAGTTTGTTAGATTTTAAATTGTGATTTTATATGCTGGAACTTTTAATCTATAATTACCTTCTTTTAAATGTATATGTATATAATTGTATTTGGACTGAATGTTGTCTATATGCTTAACCATTTTTTTTTTTTTTTTTTATGTCTGCTATCTTAAATCTTAAATTTATATATTAAACAAATTAAAATGGATATCAGGCTATTAACTTATATATGCGAATTCATCTTCACCATTCTTTATTTTGTTTTTTTTATTTTTTTATCTATAATTAAATTCAATATTTATGTCAACTTTATACAATATTTTAATTTTGCTTTGAATATATTTTCTCCACATACAAGCAACATGTGATGCTTCTGTGGTTTCTACCATGTTTATTCAGCTTATGTATTACCTTCTTGTTACCTTTTGTGATCTGAACCTGAATAAACATTATTTATTATTTATTATTATTATCTCTAAAATGACTTAATTTTTTTTTAATCCAAGCATTTTTTTTTTGTGCAAAAAACAACACTGGAATTTCTGATAAGTGAAAGCAAGAAATCAGTCAGAAAATATATGCAATCACATAAAATAATTAATAAAAAAGGCAAGCTTTTATTCAAATGCCCTAAAAAGTTAAAACTAATTGCTTTGGATATGTGACGAGGTTTTTTATTTTATTTCGTGCTTTTTAGTAAGTACGCCTTAATCTATGCACTTTTGTTATTATGAGGCGGTTTTCCTGTAAGTTCTGAGATATCTAGTTCTTCAATGAGGAGACCATCTAAAGATCAACTCGTCCGCCATCCTGGAGCTGCCAACTTCAATTTATGAATTTTGACAAAAAACAATCTTCGACTAAATTCATAATCTCCAACCCCAAAAACCCTAACATACCAATTTTAAATAGAAATGGTCCATAATCACAAAATTCGTCCACCATCTTGGAGACGCCCTCTTCAATTTATGAATTTTGACAATTCATAATCTCCGACCCCAAAAACCTCCACATACCAAGTTTGAATAGAATCGGACCATAATTACAAAACTCGTCCGCCATCTTGAATTTTGACCAAAAAAATAATAATCTCCAACCCCGAAAACTTCCACATACCAATTTTGAAGGACCATAATCACAGAGATCGTCCGCCATCTTGGAGCCGGTCTCCATTTTGTTCTTGAATTTTGACCAAAAAAATACATAATCTCCGACCCCGAAAACCCCCACATACCAATTTTGAATAGAATCGGACCATAAGCACAGAGATCGTCGGCCATCTTGGAGCCGCCATTTAATTCTATGAATTTTGACAAAAAATTCATTATCTTCGACCCTGAACACCCCAATTTGGAATCGAATCGGACCATAAACACAAATCTCGTCCGCCATTTTGTTTTTTCTAACAAAGATTCCTTAACCTTTTCAGGACCGAAAACGAACGAACACGCAAAAATATTTCGTGTCCGTGAGACCGAAAGCGGACTTAAACGCACGGCAAGAGATCCATGTAAGGACCGAAAACGATCGAACACGCGGGTTGCTTTGTATTGAGCACGTGTATTCTGACCACACCCACACTAAAAACTGATTGGTTCGGCTCTTGCTCGCCACTTTTGGCGAAGGTGTGCAGAACATGACAGCTAAGCATACTGTTCTAATAGGATTAAGTACTTTTCATCAAAAATTGAGTTACAAGTGCGTTGATCAAGAATAGTTTGGAGTGCAGAAGTGTTTATGCATGTTTACGTGTATTTACCTGCATTTTTCAAAAGAAATTGCAATTAATCTCTACAGTTGGAGAAAATATATATCAGAAGAAGAAATGTACGAGCTATTGAATAATAGTGAATAATTTGAGGCTTATTGAGAGACATTTTCCAGCGATGTTTCCTCGGAAACCGGAGAATAAGATAGTTCTGAAAAGGTGTGTTGTTTGCACGAAGCAAAATAAGAGGAAGGAAACATCATACACTTGTGTACCATGTAACGTCCCACTTTGTGTCATTGGGTGTTTTGAGAGGTACCTACCATTCCGTTGTAAAATTCTAATGTATATTTCATGAACATTTCTTGTACTACTTATTAGAATGAACTCTGATTTTTCTCTTACCAAAAAAGTTTTATATGTTTTTAAGTGTAATATCACAAAATTTAAAATAAAATGAATAAAATAAATTTTGTTTTCTTCTGTAATTAGAAAAAAAATAGGTTGTCATGAAGAAATCTGTATAACGTCTTCAATAAACACTCCACGTCTCTGGACGTTTCGGGACTGAAGCCGGACAAACACGCACACGCTTCCCGCGTCGGCCCTGTAAGCACCGCCGGCTGAATCCGGCGAGGTCCTGAAAGGGTTAATGCATTGTCACGGGAACTATGAACACCGCAAATTTCACGTTAATCGGATAACTAAAAGTGGGTCAAATTTAACTTGTAAGATTTGATTATACACATCGGGACGGGTAATAAGAAAATAAAAGCTTGTAATAAAAAAGGCATCATAAAAGCTGCTGAACAACAGGACGATGATTGGAGCGAGGAAGTAATACATTATTTTTACAAACTTTTATTTAGTTTCCCGGTGTCTGTCTGTCTGTAATCAAATCTTGCAAGTTAACTTTGACCCACTTCTAGTTGCCCGAATAACGTGAAATTTGGCAGGTGTTCATAGTTCCCGTGACTATGGAATTTTTGTTAGAGAAAAAACAAGATGGCGGCTCTAAGATGGCCAACGATCTCTGTGATTATGGTCCGATCCTATTCAAAATTGGTATATGGGAGTTTTCGGGGTCGAAGAATATGAATTTTTTGTCAAATTTCATAAAATCAAAATGACGGCTCCAAGATGGCGGAAGATCTCTGTGATTATGGTCTGATTCTATTCAAAATTGGTATGTGGAGGTTTTTGGGGTCGGTATGAATTTATTGTCAAAATTCATAAAGATGGCGGCTCCAAGATGGTGGACAAGTATTGTGATAATGGACAGTTTCTATTCAAAATTGGTATGTTAGGGATCTTGGGGTCGGAAATTATGAATTTAGTCGAAGATTATTGTTTTTTGTCAGAATTTATAAATTGAAGATGGAAGCTCCAGGATGGCGGACTAGTTAATCTTTAGATGGTCTCCACATTGAAGAACTAGTTAGCTCAGAACTTACAGGAAAAAGGCCCCATAATAACGATGTATTAACAAAAATGCATAGATTAAGGCATACTTACTAAAAAGTTGTGCTTTTTAGTAATAAAATAATTAATAAAAAAAAAACCTTTTCAAAGACAAGCTTTTATTCAAATGCGCTAAAAAGTTAAAAATAATTGCTTTGGATGTGCGACATAGGTTATTCCGTGATTTATAGATTCATAAGCTTGTCGCTTTTGTATTCGAACTGAAAACTTTGCGCAACGAGCTCTTGAATCTATAACTCATGGAATAACCTACGTCGCACATCCAAAGCAATTATTTTTTACTTTTTAGCGCATTTGAATAAAAGCTTGTCTTTAAAAAGGTTTTTTTTTATTAATTATTTGATTAAATTTAAACATGCAATTATTATTATAAAAGAAATGTCTTGTTAGTTGATTCAAAAGATTTCACATTCAATAAAAAAATCAAGAAAAAAGTAAGAACTGAACAAAATTTAACCCGAACTCCTCAAATATAACAATAAGTTAACATAAAGAACAAAAAAAAACTGAATCACGAATGAAATTTGAGATATACCCAAAAAATTTTACTGTGAATTTCTCGAAAACTGGAACCTAGAATCAATAGTCATAGTTTTTCTGTAATGGTTGGTGAATCAGAATCAACTTTTTATAATTATTTTAGCTTTAGAAGTTTTGAAGATACAGGAAAAAGACATTTTTAGAAATTCCTCTGATATTACACAATATTCTGAGAAAATTATTTTTAAACCTATTGCTTTTAAAATTCCGGGTAACAAACCCCTACAAAATTATTTTTTTGAGTTCTAACCATTGGGAATATGTGGGTGAGTTTTATTACTAATAATCTTAGAAAAGGTTTTTTTTTTCCCAGAGGCACAGAACTCTGAAGGATGAAAAATTATAATTTTTATGGCACATCCATAAATTATAGATTGATAGATAGATTTATTTATACTGCAATACAAACAGGTTGTTACCCAATGACATGTACACAGTGTAAAACTTAAATGTAATCCTAGAACTAATTAGTAAGTGCAAATATGCAACAAATAGTAAAGTAATTAGTTACAGTTTGAAGAGGGTAGGGGTCCACAAAATCTGATACAGTGTAAGGCGGATAGACATTTGTGATATCACATCATTCCAAAATTACAACAATAACGTTTGCATTACTAGACATATAATAAAGTTGTTCATATTTTTTTCTTTGGGAAATACAACTATAATCATAAATCGTTCTCAAGAAAAAAAATTAAGTTTTTAATTCTGTTAAGTTTATACTGAATACAAAGTTCCTTTAATTCATAACATAATTGAATGAATAATTTAAAACGTTAAATCAACTTATCGTAGAGGTATTATTAGAAATTTTAAGAAACAATACAGATACCTAAAACGAAATTCTTCTGCGAGTCTATTTAAAATGAAAATTAGTTTGTTACACATTGCCAGCATATGAAATCAAATGCTTTTGTCGGGTTACGCACACCAAAACATTGATGCCACCAACTGATTAAAAATACATACTAATTATATTAAACTATTTATGAGTTGATTTCAATAGCAATTTCGAGGAAATGCAGATAACAAACAGTGATAGTTATAAAAAACATCCAAAGATCCATGTAGAAAACAGACTGTATTTTTTTTAAATATAAAACTTATGAGAAAATCCTGAAAAAGATACAGGAGGATATGAAATTTCGATACATATTATTTGAAGACATGTTTCAATTTCAAAATATATGTATAGATTTTACTGAGAATGTCAATAAAATATTTCTTATTTTTGCCAATGCACATGATTTTGTTTTGTTTTACTGTCACTCCTATGTGAAGTAACTCGAACATTTAGTTTTCCCAACGTTTGTCTTATGTAAGTTTTATGGCAATTTGAACATTCAATTTGATTTGTCTTTAACTTTAACTAAAGCTTTGGATTAATCAATTTTGGTGTTAGTTCTTCAGTGTGGGGTAGTGATTGAGAGAGAAGCTGATTGATTGTCAGTTGATGTGTTGGTTTGTTCTCTTGATTCACTGAATAATATTCCATTGACTAGATGACTGGGATATGAATTTTCAACAAGAATATTGCTTAACTCAGACAACGATTTTTACCTATATTGGGGGGATGCTGTAATAATGCTAAATAAATTTTTTTGTAGCAGAATATTGTAGTTTGTTTTCATATTAAACCCAAGATTAAATGAAAGTTCAAAAATTTTTGAAAATTTTGTGAATTGATTGTCTATAAAATGCTTCATTCCAATGGATATTAAAAACATATTTACCAACGAGAGGCACATCACAATCCACAGAGGAACAAAAACAACTTCCCATGACCATCCTATGAAACTATCTAACCTCAAGGCAAGGAAGATGAACTGTAAAACGTTAACAGCACAAAACAATTCTAGCTGAAAAAAGTTACTGTTAGAATATTTTATTTCTCTTGAAAAATATTACCTCGAAAGATCTATCATGTTTGACAGCCCATATGCAGACAGCTATGCTTACTATTGATATAAAAATCAAAGGTATAAATACTAAAATCCATAAATGCCTGGATGACTCAAGCTTGTCACACACTAATAACTCAAACATAAGAAGTATAAGATGTAATGCCAGCGATATCAACATGGATTTGTAGTGAACATAGGCTTCTCCTTCTAATCTGAAATTACAAATTAAGATCAAAAAGGCAAGATAAATGATCAAATTCTCACCTGAATTGTGGATACCTCCACCATACATAGCTACCTACAGTGGCACCTGTTATAACTAAAATCTTCCAAACCCAGATTGGAGTGAAAATGATCCAATATGACCATGTTATGTAATTATCTAGTTTTAAAGCAAATAGAATTGTGAATACTAAAAGACAGCTGTGTACAACAAATTTGCTGCAAGAAAAGGAATCGCAAAATAAAAATGAAGGAGATATTCCAATCTCCACAATAGTTTTGGGCAATCTTGACAGTTCTGGGTTTGTGTGTTTTCTTTTGGAGTATATCCTTACACCCACCTGTGATCATTGGAGAAACAGATCATTTCATTTACCGAATGACCTTGGTGAATAAGATAAATTCACAGCTACTTCGGAACTTTTTAACTCAATCTGCCATGTCATAGTCTAACAGGAATCAGAATCATAGTAATTCCGTACTAGAATTTTCCTTATAAAGGAAAGTGTCAGTATGGTGAGCTTTTGCTTGCTTGAATTAACTGCTGTCATTGTTATAGAACCAGATTATTGAGAAAAAGTAGGTGAATTAACCCCACGTATATCCCACATCACTCAATAATCACAAATAAGTGCCTTTTTGTGATTTTTTTATAAAAATGTTTTTGTCCAAATCATCATCTATAAGAAAGGCCCTTGATCTAAGAATTCCGAATTATTTTTCAACAACCATTTGAATAACAAAATTTAAAAAAATACTGATATCCATGATTTTCAAATGGGGATGAAAACTGAATAGGTGCTGAAAATCTAGAATTTCTGTTTTTGTCTGGATATAAATAATTATCACCGTCCTCCAATCTCTCAGAATAGTCAAGTGTACACATAACCTATTAGGACTGTTTTTATGTAAGTAACCCAAATGAAAATTGTATAACAATAATTCTATGGAGAAAGGTTTGTTTGGTTAAGTAAAAAGCGCGATTTTTTAAACTTGTATATAAAGTAATTCAAGTGATCATGTACTTGTAAGGAATTGATAAGATGCAACTTAAAATTCATAGTCAGAATGATGTTAAACTGATAGTTCTCTAGATATTCCATTATTTGTTTTCCACTTTCTTCTGAATTGGAGGGATCAGTACTGCGACATTCTTACTTAAAAGTAGTGATACTTAGAAAGAAATTCCATCGATAAAGGCCTGAATTAAAGTTCTGACAAAAGGCCAATAATTTAATAAAATAAATCATTCTTGAGCTACGTATAATAAATATTTTTTAATTGAAAAATCTTTACTTATTATTAGAATACGAACGAAACCATTTTCTCCATAAAAGTCTTGCCTGGCCTTTCGACTTTAATATTATAGGAAATTTGAGGTTAGAAACACTAATTTATGTTTCAGAAAGGTTTTGAGCGGGGACAATAAATGAATAATTTACCTCGGATTGAAATCTTGGAAAAGGGATTGTAAGTTCATTATTTCCAATTTATTTATAAACATTTTATATAAGCCGCCATTTTGCTTTCTACGCTAGGGGGCACAAAACACAACACCTTTTAGTCAAAGATTATACTTTTCTCTCTCTCTCTCTCTCATTTATTGTCCTCTGCTTCCTATATGGCGCAAAATGGACACCCCTCTTTGCGGAAAATTCGTTTCCATCTGGCCTCTAACCGGCGTAGACAAAGAGGGTGTTTTAAACGGTAGGTGTAAGACGGCGGGATAAACACAACAACATAGAACGTTCATTCACACAGTGTTCTGAGTAGGCCTTGTTACTAGCTCCATACGCCACCTAGGAGCGGCACTATTAATTTGAACGCAACAGCGAATCGTCGAAGGACATCCTCAGCCCAGCTACAAGATTTATAATTTAAATTCTTACTATTTAAATTAAGAATCTCTGCCCTGGCTGAGGATCGATGCCGGGACTTCTCGATCTCGAGACGAGCGCTAACCACAGAACTATAACCCAGAGATATAGTTCTGTGTATCAAGTGTACATCAAGTGACGTCATAAAAAAACCTAGTACCATGCTGGGAAAATACAAATGTGTGCTGCCAATGTGAGAATCCTGAACAAAGACATATATAAATTACACGGAAATAAATAAAATAAATATCACAGAACAAAGGTCAAATTCAGAATCAATATTGCAGACAGTAAGATTATCCAATATTTTATTTGCAATTTCTTCCTGTGGGAAAATTGAAAAATTCATCTGATTACCTCACTCAAAAATATTTCAAATCGTTTTCTTGAATCCTTCCTGTATTTTTTTCCGTAGTTTCTTGGGTTATTGGTAAAGACGTTTCGTCCCGGGCCTGGGACTTCTTCAGTTTCATTTATTTCATGTTAGGTATATAATTCTATAATAGAAAATGACATATTTCAGATTTTTTTTGACAAGAACAATTTTGTTATTTTGTATGAATACATATCATCATTGAGTGACATGTAGAGGTCTAAGAGGTCGATTTATATTAAAATTAATTTTTCTTTTCTTTTGGAAATTGTTCCACATAACGGAGGCATATATAGTTCTAGATTCTTAAACCTTTCATAATAATAAAACAACTCCTAGTTAAAACGAACTGAAAATATAAATGTTAAACTGAACCGAAATGTTGATCCTATCTCCCCCATTGAAACAATCTGCAAATTCTCAATACCGACACCACAAACGGCAAACGGCGCATGTCTTGCTTGATTCAGCGCCATCGCGACAACCTACTTCCTTCTTCCTTATAGAAACAACGTGCACATGAAACATGTTGATATGCCTCCATTATGTGGAAAAATTTCCAAAAAAAAAGGAAAATTAATTTTAATATTAATCGACCTCTACATGGAATACTACCTGAATTCACAGCTGATTATTCCGTTTTAATTTTTTTAAAACAATATTCTGTTATACCCATTGCTGCTGCCTTGGCACGTTCTTTGTAATTTTGTAAAGGTATTTATATCCCATTTTTGGCCTCATTTTTCATGAATTAGATAACATTTGCCATAATTTCTTTTTCCGCTACTGAATAGTACTTACCACTGGACATTTTGGCAAGGTAACCATAGAATTGTTATTATAATAGGTGGGTTCGGCTTGTTCACTCCGTGCACTACGAGTCAGTCCATTCGAATTCCGGTCGTTTAGGTATGGCTTTTTGGCGTTAGTAGTGTGACTCCACTTGCGATCGGCTATACAGAGTGGAGTAAATGGAGCTCACTCGAAAAGTTCCACCCTTAGAAATATTTTGAGGAGTAGGTATCTGTCAATTGTCAAAATTGCCAATGAATTGTCTGAATTTATTGCTATAAGTAAATGATTTATTCTTTTTTTTAAATGGAAATAAGTGAAACGACCTACGATGTTGTTACTGATGTTGAGAACAATTTTGTGATTATAGACGGACTGATATCACCTCTAGCATTGGAAACACTATGTACTTTCTGGAGCAGATCTTCAAATGTTGTTGGCGTCATGCGAAAATGTTTTTTAAATTGATTGTCATTAAAATGGGGCACAGTAATTTCTGCAAAGTTTTCAATATTTTGTATAATAATTACTTCATCATCATCTTCGTCTTCAAAAAAAACTTTTTCACTACATTGTTATTAATGCTTGAAATGATAAAACAATATATTTTTGGTGATAATCAGAAGTCACGAACCGCAAAAAATCAAATCAAAAGCCCAAAAATCCAAACCAACTGTTTGCCCTTGTTTTGCTTCGAACGTTCCGGGTCGTTCGGGTATAAATTTAACGTTCCCTTTACTCCGAAGTCACGTGACAAGAATCTGCTCTCACTCCACTCCGACTCGGAGTGAACAAGCCGAACCCACCTAATATACTGACTAGAATGCGTTTCAAGCTGCGCGAAATGTCCCTATGCATGGTGGCCGCCATTGTTGTTTATGTCCTCCTCGCAGTAGCGGAACAATTCCAGTGGCATTGCTTGTAATGGAAAATAGGGTATATCATCATAAAACGTTTTTTTTAAATAGATGATGCATCAAAGGTACAGAGAATTGTGAATATAAATGTTATATACCTGTGTAAAAAATGTTCACTCTTCCACCCATCTATTATATGAAGATATATGAGACATGTTTTACATATCCTTATAATTGAATAGGTATTTCTATCAAGATTTTTTATTGCACTATTACATCAATATTTGAAAATGAGTAAGTTATAAGGTCACATTTGATGTGGGTGCCAGATCATAGGGGGTTCAGAGATAACAAACAAAGAAACAGATTGCCTCGCCAAAGAATAACAAACACACAATTTCCTGACTCTGTGGAATCTCTTAAGTCAATAAGAGAGAAGAGTTTTGAGGCTGGGAAACATGAAATGAAATCTCACTGGAATGAAGTGGCAGGATAAAGACAATAAGCGAAAAGGCTAGTGAGCCTATCGCCAAAGAAAGTTGAACAGCTTCTCGAGTTGGACAAGATATACTTGAAATTGGTAACGGGACTCTCACTGGACACTGCCCTCTGAGGTATATTTTTAACATTGTATTTATCCATTTTTCAACCGACGAAACTAAAAAGGAGGAGGTTCTCTAGTCGACGCGTATTTTTTTTTATGTATGACCACGCATAACTTTTTACAGAGGAGTCCGATTCCGATGATTCTTTTTTCATTGGATAGGGCATACTCCGAAGTTGGTCCCATTCGAATTTGAAAAAAAATCCACTGCTAAGGGTAGCAAAATGGAAAATATTGATCGTTCACCCTCTGAATTTTGATCCGTTAACCGATTCTATCAGGCATAACTTTGTACTGGGTTTTCCGATTTGGATGATTTTCTTTATTACCTAGGGTATACCTCATAGTTGATCATATTTGGGTTCGGAATGAATTACACATATGTAGTTGACATTGACAGATCGCTATTGTCATTATTTTTGTTCTACATCCGTCACAATAATAACATTCTATGGAAGGATGGAATTATATACAAAGTAATGAAATGAACTTACCAGAACTATCAAAAATAATATTATATAACAATAAATAGTTGAAGTAGATAATCGTATTATTTAACTGTTATTAGTTGAAGTAAGATGGGTAAGTAAGTATTTTGGAATTAATAAAAAGTTAAGTAGGTAGTGATTAGTATATTTCAGCCACAAAAAATTGCAAAATAAAAACTTTTTAACAAAAAATTAAACCGACGAAATACGGAACTGAAAATAAGAAAAATAAAATAAACTTCCTTAGTCTTGATAACTAAGCTCCTAAACTAATGTAAGTAACTAATTTCGAGTCGGCGCCAAACGAATAATCAACGAAGATCATTAAATTACTTCAAAAAAATTATCAGAATGTCACCGTGCATCTCGATGCCATCATTTACGCTTTACCTAGCTTGTTTGTTTGGCGCCGACTCAAAATTAGTTACTTACATTAGTTTAGGAGCTTAGTTATTAGGACTGAGGTTTATTTCATTTTTTGCTTTTCAGATCTGTTTTTCGTCGGTTTAATTTTTTGTTAAAAAGTTTTTATATTAATGAACTTTGCCTCTCGACTATACCGTATATTTTCATTGTTAAAGAATATTTTTTGCCATTTGTTTAATTCTGTATTGTTGACGCTTCAAAATGTATGATATTAAAACTGTTTTTTGAAAATGCCTTCATCTGAAAGGATTGAAATTTTAATTATGATTGGTGTTGGCGATATGATGCAGACTCAACAAGAGGTATACAGATTATTCCATGAAATGCACCCAGATAGTGAACCTATTTCACAATCTACTGTAAGCAGAATAGAGCAAAAATACAGAGAATTAGGACACGTGAGGGATGCACCAAACCAAGGTAGACCTACAGTTAATGAAAATAATCAACAAGACGAGACGTAATTTTGTCGGCATCTGGATTTCTTATTTGACCCAGCGCACAGCAAAATTTTGATGCAACTTTGGTAGTGTATCCAGTAGCTGCATAACTACGTAATTTCATATAATAATTTTAATTTTTTTTTTTTTTTTGTAAAATATATCGTATAACTTTCTTAAAATTTTGAAAACACCTTTTGTATTGTTGCCCACCCTCTACCAATTTGACGCAACTTGTGATATATTTTTGGAATCAGCTCAGCAAGTTAACTCATAAATAAAAAAATTTAGGGTGTTCACTTAATAAAACCACCGCTGATGACGTCATCACTCGAAGGTAGATCACCCTGTATATTGGATTATTATTTGAAAAAACAGTGAATAAAAATAAAAATCGACCTGTTTCGGGAATTTTTTATGATATTGTTTATTTAGCTAATAAGGAATGTATGCGTTACTTTATGGACACACTGAAAAGGCGATATGTATAAATAAGCATGACCACATATCATTACCTACTACTACAAACTAATGTAACACTTCATGATATATAACAGTTTTCAATTTATCCACTATGATCACTATAATAAAAAAGACAACAAAGTACAAAGACACATCCAAACCGAACACGAAGAAATTAAAGAAAATTGGAATGATTTGGCAACTCTTATAAGTGCCAACCGACAACGCCGTTATGTTTACAAAATAGATGATATAAATACTACCGTCATACGTTCAGTTGATTATCTTCGTCGCACGCATGTAATATGCTTATGAAGTTTCTTCATTGTTTGGTGTCCTCCTCGCCTATCACATAAGGGTGCCACGAAATTCGGGTGCGCAGTAGACTAAGCGCGTACTAGTCAGTATATTATAATTACAATTCTATGAAGGTTGTTACTATTGCAAAGTTGAATAAATAACTGCACTACCTATGTATTAATCAAACAAACCTCACCTTTCAAACGCTGCTTGCCAAGACAGTGGTGAAGATTCGCCGTAGCATAAGCTGCCGCAGCAAATCCTGTCCACTCGTGTTTTCCCCCTCTCTACCTACCAAACGGTCGTTTCAATATTGGACGAGCTCTATCTCCATAATAAGGAACACACATGATTTTATTTTAAAAATTAGATTTTGACAAAATAATTTCTCAAAACCCAAGATTTCATCGAAATTTTCAAATTTAAAGGTTCTCCTCAATTCAAACTCGATTTGTCCTTCAGGTGAATAACTTCCCCCAAACACTAGCGCCTATTGTGGTTGTTTCAGGAATATTGATTGACCATAATATTTATTTCAGCCCAAACATACATTCAACCTCACTTTTAACGTCATGTTTGAATAAAAATTGAAAATGCTATGATAATAAAAATATTAGTACAACATATAAACGAAGACAGATTAAATTATAATCGACAGTTCGAAGCAACTAGTAGTAAAAGTTTGAACTGTGGGAAGTAACCATGCATACGTCCATCAGAGGCACTACGAACTACGAGTACGTTTTTGAACGTCATGAAAACATTGGCGTTTTCAATTTAGAATTAAGAAAAACATTGAACATTTTTTCAATTTCTAAGTTTGTTGCTGAGCTTTCTAGGTGGTACTCATCATGTGCAAACCAAAATATTTTATAAAAGCGGCACATGCGTGTTCCCTATTATTTTATGCGAAACCGAACGCTCCTTCTGCTGACGTTTCACTTTACATTTACGTTATTTACAAATATATTTCATAAAATGCTGGTGAAAGTCTTGGTTGTATAATTTTTATTAAATATTATTGAAATGAATTGCGATACGTATACATTTAGCTAAAATATTTGCTATACCATGCACAAGTGACGATACTAATCAAACAAGTAGTTCAATAGTTTATCAAAAAAATGGAAGAAACTTCAATGTTGATTGCATTAACTGTGGTTATGTTAGTGGGCTCTTTTTTGGCAGGATCTATACCGTTGTTCTTCAGTTTTTCAGAGGTAAAAATTTGTAAAATATCCGAGATTACCGTATTGGCGTCCCAAATGCTGAGTTCTCAATAATTTTGAGTTTTAGAGAATATTCTTACAATAAGAAATCCAATAGTATCTCAAAATCAAGATAGTGAATAAAAGAAGTATAACGTGTCTGGTTCTGAAAATACAGGGTGTCCCTGGACTTCCTCTTTTCCTCTCGGGAATGTATAGATGGGGTCAAAATATCACCAGTACTTCATATAACTTTTGTTCCTAAAAGCCTTCGTTACCAAGTTACGGGCCCTCAAAGTTACAAAGTGAAAAATGTTTTTCTTTGATAACTTTCAAAGTGAATATTCAAAATCATCTAAATTTTGGTGATTGACTAAACAAATGAATTCCTTCGAGGAGCTTACATGCAGGAGTCAGTTGTTATACTACAAAGTCAGGAACGGACTACCCCCGATGGTCCACACCCCAAAACTTTGAAATAACAAATAATTTTTCAATAGTTTTCAACAAAATAAGGTTACGTAGACAATTTTCTGAATAAAAGTACTTGTGTGGAAAGTCGATCGGAGCAACGATTCTTAATAAAAATGCAGTTTTACTCGACGACATCTAACCTGATCGTCCACCATTATTTGAAATGAATAATTTTCACAGTAGAAATACTAATGCTAACGTTAATTCAATAACATTTATAACAGGGATAATACAAAATATGCTAAAATAAAGCCGTAAACAAAAAGTACAGTACCTAGTTGAAAGCTTCATTCACAATGTCGATATTTTTTCAAATGAAATATCAAGTTATGTAGATTCGTGGTGTTTTTGAACTAACAAGCTACTCCACTACAAAATATCGAATTCAGTCCATATTTTGTATGTACACTTGGAATAAGCACGTTTCGTGTTGTGTTATCTGAATCTCATGAAACTCAACATTTGGATGTTGCAAATTCGTATTCACAGCTTAAATGTTGAGGAGTTTCACTGATAAGTATAATTTCATGAGAGAAAATCTTTAACCCGAAGATAAATTTAGCTGAAATAACGCACATCGGAAGACATAACTAATGAAAAGCAAATGAATGACTACAAAAACGGCTGCACATGAATAGGTGAAAAATATCCGGTGAATAAATTTATGTTCCATTTCCTCCACAGATGTTGACAAAAACACCTTGTAGAAAGAAATAAAATTAGTGTGGATAAAGTTTTGTAAGGTAAACGTGTTTGCATGATAAACATTCGTTATGAAATTAACATTGTACATTTCTATTTTCATTACAAATTAAATCGGGGGTAGTCCGTTCCTGACTTTGTAGCAAAACAACTGACTCCTGCATGAAAGCTCATCGAAGGAATTCATTTGTTTAGTCAATCACCAAAATTTAGATGATTTTGAATATTCACTTTGAAAGTTATCAAAGAAAAACATTTTTCATTTTGTAACTTTGAGGGCCCATAACTTGGTAACGAAGGCTTTTAGGAACAAAATTTATATGAAGTACTGGTGATATTTTGACCCCATCTATATATTCCCGAGAGGAAAAGAGGAAGTCCAGGGACACCCTGTATAGCCGAATAACATATATTGAATGAAATGATAAATGATGGCAATAACAAAATTGTTTCTGCATTACTGTTTATGTTGAAACACAAGTTCATTTAGACAACACATTTATTCAGTAGTAGTAGATATAGTAAAAAATAATATGGAATATAGGTATTAACGTGCAAATATACATTTTAACACTCCTTAATTTTCAGATTCAAAAGTTATGAAAATTCAGATTTAAATGATATCAATTTTGTTTAGCAGTTGATGTGTTTTCTACTTGAATTATTCCTCCAGCAATATCTTTGATGAAATTATTTAGGATGTCTACTTATTATGTGTTTGCTCTTTTTACTATTTTCACTGTTGTTATCAACCAACATGGATGCTTCAATATGTTTTTTCGAGTTGAAATGTTCTGCTATTCCTTTCAATGACATGAGTTCCATTGCTTTTGCTCTCTTGAGAACCATTAAACTGCATTTCCACCATAAAAATTATTGATCCACTTGTACTTTTACAGTCAATTTTATCACTACCCCAATCTGAGTCTGATATTTTTATAAATATAAAATATCATCAACGTATAGCAACAGCCATCTTCTTTCATTTTGATATAGATCTGTCAGAGTTGTTCCTTGACAAAACTGTCAAATTTCCCACTCCAACATTTAGGGGATTCTTTAATCCCATATTATTAGTTGATATGATTCCACTCCTGATTTCAAACCTGTTGTTGATATATACTTTCAAAATACCATTCAAAAATGCAGTAGGTATATATAGTTGTCTTATCTTCCAATTTTTCAGTGGTGCATATCTTCATTCTTGCCGTTGATAATTGTGCTACAGGTGTATAAACATTTCCATGGCATTCTTCTTGAAATCCTCTTGCTATTGGCCTTGCTTTCTTCACTTCCCTTTCATTTTGAAAATTTTCTTAGTGTCTATGGGCTTTTTGTTTCCTGGCAACTCTGCCAGTTTCATGCTCTATAGCTGCCATTCTGTATTTTCTGCAATTGCTTCCTGGTAAGTAGTTGTATTAGAATTTGAAAGGAGACAGTAAGGATATCATATACAATTCATATTCATCAAATTGTCTAGGAAGTATCACTTGTCTCTTTGGACTTCTATGCTCATTAACACTTTCAATATGCAGTATTCTTTTCAATGCAACCCCCGTATACACACGAAATTGTGCGGCGTGGATACAAACGGCGCTCGTATTTTTGGTTCTAAGAACTATAAGGCACTCGTACTTCAGGAAGAAAAGAATAAAATAAAAAGAAATTATTCATTAATATAATTACTTGGTATGATATATTTCGAAGCACGGAGCAATCAATCAATCAATCAAGATATGCTTTATTGTCAAAGAATGAAATTCTTAAAGACAAAGCTTAGGTACAGAGTTGAACATATTAGTAATAGGTTTGTAAAAATTATAAAATTATAAAAATAATAAAATTATAAAAATAATCTGAGATTATGCACATACAGTAAGGTTAGGTTAGTAACACATAGGCTGTCATTACATGTTTCACAGTGGTATCTGCTATCGCTCTGTTTTTTATTTTTGGAACAAACATCTGACTATAGGTCACGATGATTCTAAATGTTTAGAAACATCATAATTTTCGCCATTACCCTCTTTTCTCGAAATGAAATCATCGTTCTCTGATTCATCAATATCCTCATCACTCTCTCCACTTGAATAAAAAAGTAAATCGTCTTCCTGACCCTCCATAATCTTTTGCCATTTTTCAGAGTTCTTTCGCAGTCAAAATTCGTTTCGAATCAGCTTTTTTTACGTGCTCTCTCTTATAGACCTATTCTCGAACTAACCAAATTGTCCACATCTACTTATAATAATCACACACAACCCAACAACCGAATATCCTGCATTTCGAAGAAAAACGTATAGATAAAACAGATCAGATGGGAGTCTGATGTAAACCTGTCTTCTCAGTTCATGCGCTCTTTACCACCTCTTTTCTTATAACCGAGGAAGGCGAGGTCAGCGTCGCACTGAAGTTTTGCAGATGTATATTACTTATTTATATTTAATCGCCAGATTCGTACGGCACACAACTTTGAAAATATACGGCTCTCGGCGTGAAACGGTAATGCGTATACATACTGTGCTCGGATTCAAAGGGTTAATCCCTTCTTTCTCCATATCATTATTTTCTATTTCTTCATTTATTATTTTTTCATCTGTTTTCTTTACTTTCTTTATGTGTGACTTTTTCTTTTGGTTCCTCATTATATTGGTTATTTATCGAATTCTCATCAAATTTCACCTCTTGAGCATATTATTTTATTTTCAATGTGATTCCATAATCTGTATTCTCCTCAAACATATCCAAAATCCAAACAATGTCTTTGACTTGTCTAGGAGGGTTCTATCCCTCCTTTGTCAATGCATTTTGTTGGGCTGTCTATTTTCCAATTTGATTCCTGTTTCTGAACAAAATTTCTTGAAATTACTTGAAATTAAATTACTTGAAGAAAATTCTCCCCCTCTGTCGCATCAAATACTACTCATTCTTATTCCAAATTTAGCTACTCATTCATATACCTTCATTTGCCTTATGTAGTTCATTAGATTGTTTTCTGCCTCATTTTTTATTTTCAGTAGATGTACTTTGAAAAAATATGAGATATAGTCGATTATAGTGTGAAAATACCTTTCAATGTCTTTTGTTGGAGGGTTGATTGGTCTTGTATGAAGAAGTTCCCCTATTACGCTCTCAAAAGATTCTCTTACAGCTTTGCCCTTCATGCAGAAATCATATATTTTTTTTTGGTAGTAAATGCTAATTCAGAATGTTTAGTCATTTTTGGTTTAAATGGCCCATTCTTTTATGCCACAAGTCATCATTTGCTAACATTGGTTATTAACGAAAAAATTCGTAACATACAAATGTCCCATGGTTTTACTCTTGACGTATATTCCATCCGGTATTATTATTTTTACACCGTTTTAATTGAAGTTGTCTCGTTTTTTAAAGGATACATTTTCTTAATGACATTAGATTATGGGTTAGTTTGGGTATAATGAGAGCTTCCTAAGATATACTATTTCCATCATAGTATAGTTTAAGCAAACCTTTCTCTTCTGATATAATGAATTTTCCGCCAGCGATATTGATTATAACTGTTCTTTCAACCTACAGAACCTCAGTCATTAATGGTTCCAATTTCCTATTATGATATAAATCTATTATACTCAATATTATAAATGTTCCTTCCGCCCTTGGAGATATGTTCCACTTGAACACTGAATGCTACAAATGATTTCCTTTCTACTTTCTTCAATAGTTATATTTTTCCTTATATTACCTAGGATATTCTGCTGATTTAGATTTAAGAATCTTATTTCTTGGGCAGTCAATTTTTTTGTGAGCTTTCTGTAAACACCCATAACACTAGAAGTTTTTGCTTGCATTTAAAAAAAAATCAACTCGTAAAGTAACTTATTGGGGTGTTTATTTATTTATTGACATTGTTTTATCAGCAGTGATGACATCATATTTCTTTGGCATTGTCAAAAGAAGATGCTTCCAATTTCCTGATTAAGGTTTCAAATTTGACAAAATGTTCTAGACTATCTATACTATTGAACTTCAGAGACAATAATTTTCGTATCAAGTATAGTTTTGAGAAAGTGCTCTTATGTTCAAATACATTCTCCAATGAAACCATCATAGCTTTCATGGTTATATTCTATATGTTAAACACTGTATTATTATTGATTTCGTGTTCGCATAATTTTTCTTCAAATGATTTTCGTCAGCTTATTCTGTAATTCCAGTTTGGATTGTTTTTCACTTATTTTTCTTGTAATAGATAGATCCAAAAAATGTTCACTAAACAAATGGCAAATTTTTTATGATTTTCACAAGTTTTATCTTGTTAATAACACTATCAATGTCACTTTTTTTACTTATGAGACCATGAGCCAATATAATCAAATCAAATATGCTTTAATATCGAAAGAATTAAATTCTCTGAGTTAGGGCCTTTTCAGAATATCTATCAGATGTAGTTCAATGTCCAGCGTGGCTTTAGTTGTTTTCTGTTAGACATTCACAAAAAATAACTTCATTTTAATCGTGGATTTTTTCAATTAACACAAAAATCTTTCTATCAATATTCAATTGAGAATGTTTCCCTTTTCAAAATTAAATTCTCATTGGCAAAGCTAACATTTAAAATACAAAAGAGTACAAACATTTATAATACAAAAATAGTACAAACTGTATAAATATAAACACACACATATATACACATACATACATACATACATACAGTATATATATATATATATATATATATATATATATATATATATATGTGTGAAAAGTCACAATTACGTCAAGATCAATGAATAGTCCTAATCGCATACTAAAAATTTTTTTGTATATAACATGTACACTTTATATATAAAACACATATTTAAAGCTAAATTAAAATTACAGTTCGAAATCCAAACTTAGATACTTAAAATACATTATCATAAAATTCTTTCAAATTATAATATGCTCTATTAGTAACTCCTTGACAGCCACCCTGAATATATTATGTGCCACCAAGGAACGAATATGTGAAGGCAGGTGGTTAAAATTTTTTTAGCATTATCAATTATTGACCCCTCTACCAAGGAGCGTCTGGGAATTGGTAGGGATACTGTGAAGTTATCACTCCTCGTCTTGTAAGTTGACAGAGATTGGATATTGTTGTACAATTTTTTGTGGATTAAACATACACTTTCCAGAATAAAGATACATGTCGATGTCGTTTGAGCAATAAACAAGGGTTTGCATGAATCTCTGGGTTTCGCTTTACAAAGGTATCTCACACCCCTCTTTTGTAAAACGAACACCGAGTTCAATAGAAATTGAGAGCAATTCCCCCAAAAACAAATTCCATATCTCAATAGTGAGTCAATTAGAGCAAAATAAGTTGCTCTCGCTGCAGATGTATTTAATTCTGATGATATGACCCTTACTGCAAAGCAACCTGATGACAATTTTTTGCATAAAGTACTGATATGAGTATTGAAAGACAGACTGTTATCCACATGGAGTCCCAAAAACTTGGCTGATGGTTTAGTACTTATTCTCGAGTTCCCTAAGATTATGTCATTCAGAGTGCATCTGAAGGTTACAATGCATGTTTTTGAGACATTGAATGATAATTTATTGGCATCACACCAGTTTTTCACCAGGGATATGTCTGTAGCTATGTATTTATTCAGTTCATCACTGTTGTTGCCATGCCACAGTATTGTAGTATCATCTGCAAACATAGTGAATTTACCCCTGATATTGATTCTTGCCAGATCATTGATGTACACCAAGAACAAAAGGGGGCCAAGCACTGATCCTTGTGGTACCCCACAACTCACCAGTTGAGATTTTGAACTTTCTCCGTTGAGCGAGACCATTTGTTTGCATTCCGTTAAGTATGATTGAAACCATCTTAATGTTACATCTCTGAAACCATAAATTTCCAATTTTTGAAGAAGTATCTTATGATCAACACAGTCAAAAGCTTTTGTAAGGTCGCAAAAGATTGTTGCAACTGTATCACCTTCGTTGATTTTGAGATATATATTCTCCAGTAAGGCAAACATTTCATCATTTGTGCTCTTCGCTGCCAAATTGGTGGGAGCTTGGCAAATTATGATATAGCAGAAATGAAGACATCCTTTTTTTAACTAATTTTTCAACTAACTTGGCCAAAGTTGGCAATAGTGAAATAGGCCTTAGATTAGAAATTATATCTCAGTCTCCTCCTTTGAGCAAAGGATTTATTACCGCTATCTTTAGACATTTCGGGAAAGTTCCATTGAAAAATGATCTATTGATTGCCTCTGCTGAAAGAAGACATAGCATTATGTGGAAGGTGGGTTAAAACATTAGCGGAGATCTCATCCCCTCCAGAAGTATGTTTATTTTTAATATCTTTTAACATTTCTTTCAATTCCTCTGGGCTAGTGGGTGATAGAAAAAAGGAATCTTTCACAGATATATCCTTTAAATAGGTGACTGGATCTTCTTGTGTTTTAATATCCCTAGATAGAGTTTCGGCAATAGTGCAGTAATAATTATTGATTTCATCAGCCTCTAGAGTGGTATTTAGGGGTGGCTTACTATTTTTCCCTCTAAGAGCATTAATAATTGCCCAACTTTCTTTAGACATATTGTTGGACTTACTTATTCTTTTTCCAAAATATAGTTGTTTAGCTGCTTTTATAACATTTCTATAAATTTTCCTATAACTATTAAAGTACAACATAAGGGCTTCATTTTCTAGCGAATATTTTCTTATATAATGAAGGGAAGCAAGTTTTTACATGAAACTCTTATACCCTTTGTTATCCACTGCTTTCTGACTTTAGTTTTTGATTTGATCAAAGGGAATGCAGTATTGAATATATCACAAAGTTGTGCGTGAAAATCGGTCGAGGGTCTTTATTCTTTAGAGTTTTCTCCCAGCATTTAGTTAAACTCATCTGTTCAAATGTTTCAAAATTCTTTCTACTAAATATGCGTCGGAAATTTTCAAAAGATTTTGGCTTTCTGTAATTGGTTGGTATTTTACAAATGACAGCTTCATGATCAGACAGACCACTATTAGTGACCTCACAAGATAGACAGGTAATATTGGTACATATATAATCTAAGATGGATGAGGAGTATTTCGAGAACTGTGTCGGGGATACCACATGCATTGTGAGGTTGAATGATTGAATAAGGTTCTGGATTAGACACACTCTTGGGTTTTTACTGTCAAAGTCGATGTTAAAGTCACCTAAACATAATATTCGCATTTGGAGAGAGCTGAGAAAGAATACTATCTAGCCTTTCAAGGAAAATATTTTCGTTACTTTGCGGTGGACGATACACACATAAGATATATAACTCTTTCTTTTTGCAATGAGCAATTGAAAACTCAAACACTTTTTCAACAATTAAGTGATTGAGTGGTTATATTTGTATGTGTACAATGTTTTAGTTTATCATTTATGTTTTTAAAGGATGGGTATTTTCTTCTTAGGAAGTCGTTATATCCTGCTAAAATTACTGTTATCAGCCAAAGAGAAATCCTGGGATAGAGTCACAATATTGTCAATAACATTATCATACCTTGCATTAGGTTTGATGATGGTCTGAACCGTAGTAGTACCTCCAACTCGTTTTCCGATAGTTTTTCCCAAACCACGGCCATATTGATTGCATAATATCATCATTTTACTTTTGTCACTTTTATTAACTTCACTATTATTTGATGCTTTGATACTGGTCAATTCTTCTTTTGTTCAGTTGTCTTCTTTTTGATCAATTCTGTATTATTTTTTGTTGAATTTTCATGACATTCCTCAACTTGTTCCAACTGTTTTTCATTTGTTACCCTTATCGTAATTTCTGCTGCCTGTTTATCTGTTGTCGTCTTCGTTTTATTATTTAGACAGAAAATATGTTCAGATCTTAGCTGTTGAGTTCTTCTCTATATGTTTTATTATCCAGGGTTAGTGTTTCAATTGATGTTATCATATTCAAATCAAATTAAAATATACTTTATTGTCAGAAGATTTTGCATCCCATTGACAAAGATTTGTAGGTATAAATATGAATATAACTAAGGGTATATAGATAAAAACTAATAAATTAGACAAAATTTGAATATAACAATTACAGATACAGTAAAAATAAAATAGAATACACGTAATTTTAAAATGATTCATTATAATACTCATGTAGGGTCTATCTGCTAGCAAGTTTCTCACTGCTTTCTTGAATTGTACGTTGGTCAGATTTGCAGACCTTATATCTACTGATAAGTGATTGAATAACTTTCCACCATTATAAAAAATGGAATCCTTGATTAATGTTGAGTTGGGTATGGGACGTCTGATATTAAATATGCTATTACGAGTAGCATAGGGAGAAGAAACAAAGTCAAACTCCGTTTTATGTTTGTACACCAAGCATACAGTTTCAAGAATAAACAGTGCAACAACAGTTAAAATCTTATTGGCCGCAAAATAATTTCTGCATGATTCCCTAGGTTTGACTTTACAGAGACACCTTACAGCCTTTTTCTGCAATATCAACACAGAAGTGAGAAGGGTTGCATTGCATGTTCCCCAAAAAGGTATTCCATATCTCATTTGGGAGTCAATTGAAGCGTAGTAAACCGTTTTTGCTGTGTGAAAACCCAACTCATTAGAAACCACCCTCACTGCATAACATCTGGAGGCATATATTATATATATATTTATTAATACCATTGAGTTCTTCTATATCATTGGATAATTTAATTACTTCTCTAGCAATTCTGTCATTCTCCAGAAGTAGATCCTGATTTTTCTTTATTATGTATTACCTTTTGAAAATATATGTAACGTTTTGGTAGTTACGCTAATTATGCCCGTCTAGTTATTTATGATTTAATGAAACACACTGACTGGAATGTATCACTAGGCTTTTCTTTCTTAATATCACAGACATGTTACTTGCTTGGCGGTCCAGACAGAAGATAGACATTTCCTCTCTTTGGTTACTTTTGTTACTTATGCACTGCGCATGTGCGCCCTAAACCTCAACGTCACAATATATAAATATATATATGTATTGATAAAACTTGGCTTTTTATAATGTAATTAGAATAAAATTATTAATTCCAGTGGCGCTCCAGAGGGCAATTTAATTGATATTAGGACAAATCATTGTACGCCACTGTTTGTGTATTCTAGATAAAACAATTGAAAAAAAAATTTTGGTCTGTTAAATTTTGTTTGAATCTTGCTTTGTTTTTGGAAAAAAATATAACAGGAAAAAACTCATTCCAATAAAAATCACATCAAACGTAACCGGGTACAATCTTGACATTTGACAGCCTGTTGATTAATTCAAGTTTTAATGCATTTTAAGAGCGTTTATGCGTAGTCTGCGGAATCATCATGCCAAGTATTTATAGTACAGCTGATTACGTGGATATTGTACTGTGATGATAATGCGCACGCTTCAGTAGTCGAGTACACCCGTAGATTTCCTCTAAGGAGATTGCCTGACAGATCAGCGTTTGCCACTACTTTTCAACGTCTGAGAGAAACAGGATCAACCATATTGCAATCTTAAGCAGATTGAATTTTCGCACCTCTTCAAAATAAAGGAACACAAAATATCTTACAGCACTTCGACGAAATCTTCTTTACAATTAGGATATGACTTTGATAGCAGATGGTCGCCACGCATATCATCTGAGGAAAGTTCAGAATTTGCTACCTGATGACTTGCCACGAAGAAGAGAATATTCCGAAAGGGGCAAATAATAAATGATGCTTCCAACTTTCAGTTTTTCGTTGATATACACTTTTTGGAAAAGGATTACGATGCTGCTTTCCTTTCACACAGCCTTGACAGACCCTCCCTCCAATGCTCGTATTGAATGTAAGTCCATCTACCATACCAGCTTCCAAACGGTTCAAATTTTCTGTACTCAAATGACCTAGACGACGATGCTAAATATCCAGTGTATTTTCAACTCTTGCACTTAAAACCACTGATTGTTCCTTGAAGCAATCTAGTTTATATAATTCACCATCTGTAGATTTGGCAAGTGCTATCAAGTTACCAGATTTTCCATCTCTCATTTCACATGTCTTTTCATTTTCAAATACTGCTTTTACGCCCCTTTTCGCTAATTGGTTGCAGGATATTAGATTGAATTTGAGTCCTGGAACATATCTTACTTCACGTATAAGAGTTTCAACTTTTCTTCCTTCAATATTCAATACCACTGAGGTTTCTCCGATGTAGGTGATCTTAAACTGTTCTCCAGAAGCCGTAGTCACTATGTCATCACCATTAATGTTTTTTATGTTACGTAGCCAGTCAGAACGACCCGTTAGATGAACCGATGCACCAGAGTCGATATACCAGTCATCTTTGCTTAAATTTCCCGTTCCTAGTGCTGTGATAATGAGTCCTGTTTCTGATTTCTTTGACCTAACCTAACCTTTTGGAAATCGACATATTTTAGATTTATGGCCATACTTGTGGCAGTTGTTACATTTTCCTCTGAATTTATGCATTTTATATCCCCGTATATCCTGTTTGTTCGATATTAATGCAGATTCTTTTCCATCGTTTTCATATTTAGCCGCTTCTGCTAATAATCTTTCTTTTACTAAATCTGTTGTCAATTCCAAACCACAATTTTCGAGAGCCATGCTGAGAGGTTTGAAATAATCGGGAATACTGACGAATATCAATGCTTCTAACACTTCGCTCTTTATTTCAGTATCAATAGCTTTGAGTTGTTGCGCAATTTTCATCTTCTTATTCAGGAATTCATCCATTCCCGAGCATTCAGAATAGCGGATGAGAACTAGTTGTTCGATGAGAGCTGCCACCCTGGAAAATCCTTTGGATTCAAATATGTTTCTCAAGCGGTCCCAAACTTCTTTTCCTGACTTCAATTCTCGAATTTCTGTGTAAATATGTGTTTTTACACCAGATATTATTGCTGCCAATGCCCTTTTATTATTTTTATCATCAAGTTTCTTTTGATTTTCATCTTGTCCTGTAGATTCAACACTTCCATCAACATATTCCCATAGGTCACAATTTATCAAATAAATTTCCATGCTATACTTCCAATCCATATAATTTGCGCTTCCTTCCAATTTTTCAAACGATGGAGGAACTGCAGTATTAGACATGGATGACATTTCTGAATCTATTGTCTGGATCTGTTTTCTGAATACTTCTGCGTCTGCTTGTTATATATGTTGTATATATATATACACTCCAGATTCCAATCACTTTCACTTAGAATTCTGGGCCCATAACCTTTTGGATTGATAATATCTTACAACTTTTAATGATACGAAGTGAAAGAATGACGTTTTTATTAAAACATTCAAAATCAATATGTAACCATACAAACTAAAGAAAACAACACCGACAATATGATAACACACCGTATCATGAAATGTAAAGCACACTTCAATAAAAAAGATGGTGCTCATTTTGAGCTTTTTTGTGAATTTTCGAAAGTGACCCGTTTTCTATTAAAATAAATAAATTTGTCCTAATATTAATTAGATCTTTTTTTCCTGTTAGATGCAGGGAAATGGTTTTTAAATTTATGAAAAAGGAGACAAAAAAGTTTGCTTTTGAATTGCTTCATCTAAACAAACAAAAAAACAGTGGCGTTCAATGATTTGTCCTAATATCAATTAGATTACCCTCTGGGACGCCACTGGGATTTTTATTCTAATTACAATTTGTATCAAAATCACCCTGTATCTCAAACACAAAGTAAAATTACCTCAAAAAAACCAATCCTAAACGTATATATATACATTCGAATAACTTTCTGGACATTTATTCAGGCGCACAATAACAATTAAATTATTCATAATTGACAGATCATAAAAAAAAACGAGTGTGCTATAGACCACACGACTGAAGTAAAACTTCTTTAGCTCCATCTATATGTACGTATATATGTTTATATATGTATAATACATACATGTATATACATATATTAATTTTCTAATAACCTATAATTTCAACATTTTAGTTTGGTAAATTTAGTAAATCATTATTAGAGTCATGAATGATTATAAAAATAAAATAAAAATTAATTTACCTAACTCTAATAATTTGTCTCGGTTTTTGTACATGATCTATAGTGGGATTTTCATCATCAACTTCCATTTGATTATTGTCATGTTCAATCACGATGTCACCAATTATTTGTACCTCTACAATTAATAAGTATTTTATTATTTACGTATTAGTTAAATTTTTGTTATCCTATTTTAAAAATTTGCTGAAGTAAATTGTATAAACGCGAGGCCAAAATACGGAAGAGTAACAAGGAGAAAGAGAGAGAGAGAGACAAGAAAAGGACAGAGGATCAAACGCGCCCCAATGTCGAGAGTAGAATGCCGCGTATTAGTCGAGGGAGAAAATAGACAAGGAAAAAGGAACCCTGCATATGACGCTACGACGCCAGCAACTAGTATGAGATATGCACTCACCTTTGTCGAGACCGTTCGTCTCGCCCAATCACACTTTTCGTAACGCTCTCGTCACGCATTCACTAGCTTACTCCCCAAGTCAAGCGTGCGTAAAGAAGTTTTACTTCAAAAATAGTATGGTAAATATCAACAGGAAAATATAAATTCCAACAATATTCACTTTGGTTTCTTTCAATATTGCTTTCACAAAAATGTACCTCGTTTTACTAACAAAATCTTGGAAATGTATTCCTAAAAGTTCCTAAATTGAATGAATTTAATCTGAAGTTTGAATTTCATATTAAATATAAAAAAAATTTATTTTTTTTTAGTGAGGAATTTGGAAAAAATTTAAATATCTCTAGATATTGATATATTGAGATGTAAAACTAAGACAAATTGGAATTTTTTGAACAATAGTTTTTTTTTTTTTTTAAGGGTAACGGTGGATTTATATAATAACACCAATTAACACGTTGAAAACGGCATGACATCATGCGGATGCCGCGCTTGTTTTTTTTACATGTGATGCCGCACAACATATTTTCACTCAGACGGCATGTATCTCATAGGGACTCATATTATAATGGTAAATAAATGGTAGGCGATCAAGCGCCGGCCTAGCGACCAACTTATATGAACCGGATCAAAATTTATTAATTAGGATGGTTTTTATGGGCATCAAAGTGAAAAAAATCCGAATTTTTTTAAAAATATTGCCGGCTGAGTTACTTTTTTTTCTTTGTACAGCCGTCCTCAACGTGTTAATGTATTTCACTTAACAATTATCACTTATCAAGCATAAGTTGTATAGTATTTCTAATCCCAATTGGACCGACATAAAAAGTTTCGAGAAGGAATTCTCTTCCACACGACAAAACTTTTTTATGATTGTACCAGGAACGCTTTGAAAGTAAAAACACTGGTAGTATATAAATTTTCCATTTGCCGGGCGGTGCATATGAACACTCCTCGTAGTGCTCTTATTTTTATTGCCGTTCCAATTGAGATTAGAATAACTATACTTCTTATGTTACAATGACTGTTTATGCAAGCAATTCATAATACTCATTCAGCAAAGAAGTTGGTCTTCTTTTACTTTGATTGAATCTGATTTTCTTCTGGTGCTCAAGTAGTATGTAGATGACTGGATTTGTCAGAGTGGGAATGGATAATACAATTCTATTAGATATAGTTCAGAAGTTTTCAATGATTTAGGATAAAGGTTAATTTAACTGACTTGGTGCTTGCTTACTATTCTTTTTTTCAATTTTTATTTTGGCATGCATAAATATACATTCTTCAATCACTTAGTTACTGACTCAAAATCTGAATGTTGAAGATACACATTTTCACAAGAACTACTTCAAACAATTATTATTATTAAAGCAAAGTATGTGAGAAATAATCACACTGAAATCTGTGAAGTATCTTTAGGAAGACCAAGTTATACAGTGTGTTTGAATCACAATGCTCAATGAGTCTCACAATAGACTTGCAAATGTTGCAGTGGAACAGGGCAGCGAACCAACTCTATTGATCTAACAATAGCAATATTAATTTTCTTAAATAAATACAGAGTACCAAATTCAATAAAATATTTACAGTAGTCTCACAATTGACCTGTAAAGGCCGCATTGGAACAGGACAGCAAACCCAACTCTAACAACCTAATATTATGGAACATAACATATTTCAAATAAATACAATGTACCTTATAGTATATATCTATTTTCACAGAATGAAATCATTTGACATGTTAAGAAGTATCCCACCAAAGGTATAAAAACAAAAAATACAAAATAGAAGGTTTAGATTCTTTTCGAGTGGGGCGATAACCCTCCCCCCCCTTCCACTGCGACTTTCTCAGATCTATTGTGGCTTGATACTAATTAAATTAGAGTTCACCTTCAAGTTCCGCTCTTCTGACGAAGTCGATGGTGACGCTTGGTGATACCTTTTCCAGGTGTTTGGGCTCTAGCTGCCGGTAATCCATACGGTAGAATCTTGTTCGTTCCAGACCCTTGCATCTGCACAAGCTGTGCTTTGCTGTTTCTTTCTCGTCTTGACAAAAGCGACACTCTGCGCTCTCCACAAGTCCGATTCTTTGAAGGTGCTTTTGCAGTCTACAGTAACCTGTCAGTAGCCCAGTTATAATCCTCAGGTTTTTCCTATTCAGTTCTAAAAGGGCTGCTGTTCTTCTTTTCGAAGGATTTGGTATAAATGCCGTCGAGTGGACTTGTCCCACTGTTTCAGACCAGTACTCGCGTTTTTTCCGCTCGGTCCAGTCTGAAAACACTTCTTTGATATTCCGAGGAAGGGCTCTGGTCCTATGAACTCCTTCATAGTGCCTTCTTTTGCCAGAAGGTTGGCTTTCTCATTTCCTTCAAAGCCTTTATGTCAAGGGACCCATAGCAGACTTATTATGTTGTCCCTGCCTATGCTTTGAAGGGCTTTCACACAGTTCCATACTAATCTGGATACAAAATAGAAGAGACACTTTCCATATAAATGTTGAGGCAACAACCCAAGACAAATAAATAATAATTTAGTAGTAATTATTCATCTAGTTCTATCACTTGTATATTCTCCCAATTACCAATGTGAAGTATTCCTATTCCTTCATATAATGCTATACTTGGATTGGTAATGGAAGGATTAAAAAGAGGAAATATATTTCTACTAAAGAACACAACCGATGTTTTTTTAATGTCATCTGGGTAGGTGTAGGTATGCATATATTCAAATACTATTCATATTACCAATATTTCATAAATCTAATAGTTGAAGAGTTTGAATAGAAATATTAGACTCAAGACACTATTCCTCAAAAAATAAGAAGTAATTTTTGGATTCTTTCAATCATCTATATATTTCAAATGATTTCTCACTGATGAATTGAAAATAATAATGAAGAGCAGTGGATGTTCCAAGTGCTCAGGCATGGCAATACCAGATTTTCAATGATTATGTACGATGAAGTCCATGGCATGCCTCGAAAGATCCAAATTTGTCTAAGATTATACCCAAATCTCTAATTTTGTTAACCTTGGCTAACCCATTATCGTATTGAACTACAATATTTTATATCTAAAAGAAAATATTTATATATATATATATATATATATTTATATATATATATATATATATATATGTTTATTTCAGGATAAACTAAAAAAAATCAGCGTATTTGGAGCTGGCCTTCTTGTAGGAACAGCTTTAACTGTGATAATTCCTGAAGGAGTAAGGTCTTTAATTACAGAAGATTCGCACCAACATGCTCACAACGAGTCTGAAACACATGAGCAGCACAAAGACCCCTTATCTGTGATAGGAATTAGTTTAGTTTTGGGATTCATATTTATGCTTCTAGTTGACCAGGTTAGTATAGTAATTAATTGGAAATTGTTGATATTTCAGCAAAAAGTTTTTTTTTTGTTTTCCCATTTTTGAATTTCAATATTTATTATTCGATGAGTTTGATGAGCTTTTTTTATTACTAGCAGAAAACATGAATAAAGTACTAGAAACTCTATCCTAGTAGTATAATAAGATTGTAATTAAAATCATTCTGCTTTAAAATTTATTTATAACTCAAAAGAAAAATCTAAAAGTGAAAATATATTCAGATTGTTATTTATTTCTCTCATGACAGACACAAAAAATGCAGAAATTAGAGAATTTCCACAAATCAATATTGTAGCATAAATTATAAAAGTGGGCATGTCATCTGAATCTTTTATTTTCAAACCTATTTTGACTTTATTTATTATCAAGAATAATGGACTTTTTCCAGAATAAAGTATAAAGTATTTTTGTGCACCCATTGAATTTGTTATACAGTGTTGATGAAAAATAGTCCCAAACAGCAAGAAAAGGGTTCTTCTGTTAGTTGATTACCCAATTATTTGGGAAAATCTACAGTTACAGGAAAGTCTGTGCCCCGTTTTAGATTTCACAAAGTAGAAACGAAAACCTCAACCCATCTGAGAGAAACATTACTGCAACCGTAGGTTTGGTGGTACATGCAGCAGCAGATGGTGTTGCCTTGGGAGCTGCTGCAACAACCAGTCATGCAGATGTTGAAATTATAGTTTTCCTGGCCATTATGCTTCACAAAGCTCCAGCTGCTTTTGGTTTGGTAACATTTTTGTTGCACGAAGGAATAGCAAGGTGAGTAATTGTCAGAAGTGTTATATATTTTGTGAAAAATGAGAGACTTTAATTTAATAATGTTTCAGTTTAAAAAACTGTATTTTAGTATATAATGTCAATATTTTATAAACTGTTGAAACTAATAATATTCTTTAGTAGTGCAAGACAAATATTTTCTGATGAACTTATTAAGAATTTTGGTATCAAATAAATAAAAAATGAAGTTTTTCTGTGAAGGATTTTGGTTCCTAGTTTTTGTATAATACTGTTACGAAACTGGGTTTATGACTATTGAAATACCTGACTAATTATTTTCTCTTTATTGCACTTCATGATTACAACACAATAATGTACTCTGCCTATTAAGACGTTGCCTGCCGTCTCGGTGTATATGACCACGAAAAAAGTTTGGTAGCAGGCCGGTGAGGTCCATTTGACCGAAAACCTTATTTTGACTATGCTGTCATCTAAGTCTATGTGACCGAGGCAGTTTTTCATATCTCATTTGCCAACTTCTCGGTCTAGCCTGCATTCACCAACGTATACCAGCTGAGCTGGAGGGGGTGAAAAACTGCGACATTCCAGTTTTTGGCATACAGCTAATAATTGAAAAACATGAAAATTCATGATGTTTTTATTCCAAAAGGAAAACTTTAAGAAAAAGATGGGATATAAATAATTTTTTTTAAATTCATTCCCACCATATCTATGAATTCTATAATAATCTGAGCACAAGGTAGGTTCTTTTCCGCAGCATTTACAGTATGTTTGGATCCTTTTCAAATGGCTTGCAACGTGTCATCCGTGGGTTTGCTTTGCAGTTTTATAACAATTTTTACAGGTGTTTCGGTTTTTTATATATTTTGCTCCCAATTTATGACGTTCATAACGCTTTCATTTTAGCGTATTGTCTCAGCGCAATGCTGAATTTTAGACAGCGCCGACTTGGTCTATATGACTGAGATATTTTGTTGGGAATTTTTCCGCGCAGAATTTTGAAAGAAAACATGTGAGCCGTTACTAAACGGCTACGGCAGTCAACATGTTGAATGAATCAGTCGCAGTCCACTTGTCCAAAATGTACCATGTACCGCATTGCACTAAATAAGACTTCACCTTGAATGAATTCAACTCTGAATAAATTACTACTTTTAACTGTACTCAAATCAATACAGTCAACAACAAGTCTGAATCATCTGGAACTTCTTGGAATTTGCGACAGTTAGATTGGAAAGTCTTCTGGGCCCGCAGCAGACAGGCCCAACCTGAAAGCATAGAGCAACTGGAAATTGAATACAAAAACATCAGAAAAGAACTACGTAGGTCCATAAAAATATCTCAGAAGGAACAGTGGAAACTCCTTTGCGATCGACTGGATGAAGATCCCTGGGGCCAGGGGTACAAGATAGTGGTAGGTGGGCTAAAACACGCTAGAACACAGTACTCTTTAAATCAGGAAGAAAGCATTGAAATAATAGAGGAACTGTTTCCTCACTATGACACACTTGAGCCAGAGAGGCAAGAGGTTTTACCCTTGGAGAAATGTTTAGGCCACAGACAAAATGAAACCAAGGAAAGCACCGGGCCCAGATGGCATACTCCCAGAAGCAATCAAACTTGCAGTCTGCACCATCCCAGACAAGATACTGAGAATTTTAAATCAATTGCTCTTTGAAGGTACTTTTCTATACTACTGGAAAAAAGCTAAAGTAGTTCTAATCTCAAAAGGCAATCCAGCAGAGGAAACAAAATACCGACCCATAGAATAGAATAGTTTATTTGACTACTTCATATACATTAGTTCATTTGTAGCATGTCAGGGAGGCACATATGGAGTAAATATAAAATACAAAAACTTATTGCAAACATAAAACATATTAAAATATAGAGTAAATATAAAATAGACTACAGATACACTTATCACATACATAAACATGTTAAAATATTTGTAATGATAATCGTTAAATTAGAATAAATATGTCTCTTAGATTGCCTCAGGAAACTGTTAAAAAACAGATTAGAACTAGAATTAGATCAAAAACGAGGTATCTCACCGACACAGTTTGGATTTAGATCCAAGATGTCCACCATGTCGGCGATAGGGCAGGTAATACTCAAATCCACACAGGGTACCATGACCTGGGGAGCTGCAATTCTCAATGACGTTAAAAACGCTTTTAACACCGTGCATTGGCATCTGATTCTGAATAGACTGTCGGACTTGGAGATTAGCAGTTATTTACTGGAAATTATGTGATCTTATCTATCCAATAGAACACTATAAAAAGGAGATTACTCACAGGTTATGTCACAGGGGGTCCCGCAAGGCTCAGTTCTTGGGCCAACATTATGGATCATTCTGTATAATAATAATAATAATCATTTATTGCCCAACCGGTTACACCCAATTACAGGACATAATTAAATTTGTATATTTAATATTTCAAATTTGTTTTACCTAATAACTAATAACTAACTAACTACTAACTAATAATTATTTATATAGAACATTCAGTTATGAACAAGATGCAGTAGTGCAAGAATTCGAAAATGCAAAAATTTTATTCAAGTGCGATTTATATTAGTTTTTTTAATGTTATCTCTTTTATGTGTCTGAGCGATTGATGTCACAAAAGTTACAGATAGAGTTGAAGTTTTCACACATTATCTTAATAGGCGATAGTGATATTATATTTGTTTTTGCCGTGCCACAATAAAATGTGATATTTTTTCGTGACCCAAGTCTTGGAACCCTGAAGTTCAACTCACACAACCTGGTTGTGCAGTAATTTATACAGAAATATAACTGAGGCACACTGTCTTCTTGTTTCCAGTAAGACAATTTGAAAGTGTTCAAGAAGTGCATTGTGATCTGAACCTCTTGATGAATATGTTCCATGACATTTGAAAAATGTAAATTTTAAGAATTTTCCTTGAACCCTTTCTAGGATATATTTATGGCAGAAATAGTAAGGATTCCAAATTATTGAGCAGTAATCTAATTTTGATCTCACATATGAATAATACAGAACTTTAACTGCATTTATATTTGTGAATTGCTGACAATTTCTTATGATGAAACCAAGCACTTTGTTGGCTTCAAAAGTGTTTTTGTTGATATCTACAAAAGACATCTTTGGATCGAAGAATACACCTAAATCTTTAGATTCTTTACATCGAGTTAAATTGATGCCCTGTATGACGGGGTCCTGAGATTAGAACTGCCGGCAGAATGCTACACCGAAGACCAAATGGAACGAACACATCCGAAAAACATGTGAGAAAGCCAATAGACAAACAGCTGCACTAACCAAACTACTACCGAATATTAGGGGGCGAGATATACAAAAAAGGAGGCTACTATATGGCGTGGTGCCGTCAGTACTGCTGTATGCGACCCGATCTGGGGCAAAGCAATGAGGGTAGAAAGATATAGATTGCTGATAACCACAACGCAAAGGAGGATGCTACTAAGAGTAGCAATGGCATACAGGAGAGTATCCGCAGACGCAATAAATGTCATTACGGCGATCCCACCTATTGACCTCCTAGTGAAGGAACGGATTGGATTAGATGCTAGACCCTGAAAATGCAAAAAAAGAGGAGAAGCAGAGAACAACAGAAGAGTGGCAGGAAAGATGGAACATCAACACGATGGACAAAACTACTTCATAACTCAGGCTCTCAGTGGGCATGGTTCCTTTAAATCGTATACGCTGAGGATAGGGAAGTCACAAGACAGCAAATGCCCATACTGCCCGGCAATAAATGAACTTTTTAAACAGAAACCAGGAGGTAAATGGAACAATTTGTGAAATGCCTCTTATACCCGACACAATGTCCGATCGGATATAAGGGCATGGGGTGGTTTTAGTCGGTAGTCCGACACTGCTGCTTTGCGATGGATACCAAGCAACCAGCGTCCATGAGGATTTCCACCCCTCCCCTAAAAAATAAAGGTTGGAAAGTCCCGTAATGCCAATTTGTCATAAACAACGGGCAGTGGCGTAGTGGATTGGTAGCAATACAGTGTATCCCCACCTTAGTATCTGAGGGTGAACCTCCATATTTTAAGAATAATTGTCAAATGAAATGTGTATTTACTAACAGTGATGCTACATTTTGCATGGAACATAAACTAAAACAGGAGGAGAGGAACAAGAAGCTGCTGGAAGAAGAAACAATACAGCTTTGGTCAGAATAAAGTACGTGTAATTGAAATAACTGAACACGTTTTTGTGTAGAATTGAACATACTGCTACTTCAAAGTATAGTACATTTTCCAAGTGCAAATGAAAGCATATCATTTAATTCCCCATTACCACAAGTTCCCAGAATATCTGTGAATCTCTGATTCATTCCCAATTTGGTCAAGTTTGTGGCAAATTCGTGTTTATTTATCAATCTCTTATAGTCCATTTCATGTCAACATTATGAAGATGATATTTCAATATTTAGTAAACTTATGACAATATTTCACATAAACATATAATATTGAATACCTTCCCCATTTTGACGTCAGTCATTAATATAGGAAAGTACAAATAAAGATTTCAAGATCATGTATTCACATTATTTTAACAACATTGAATATAATTATTTATCTACTCAAAAATATAACGTTTGTTATATGTAGACATAAATATTAGGTTACCATGTTAACTGGTTAGGCCTAACCAAACACTGTTGATGGGTATTTTATTATTATCGTTATTTTTCAGGCAACGGATTAGAAAACATTTATTGATATTTTCTCTTGCTGCTCCTGTATTGACATGTTTAACTTATTTTGGCATTGGACAGAAGCAGAAAGAAACACTCAGTTCTCTGAATGCAACAGGTAATGTATTTTTTTCAATTCTTTGAAACTATTGCATATCAATTTTTTTTTAATGAACTATGATGAAATGTTTAGAATCCATATGAAAGAAATTTAAATATATGAAATTTTGTTTTGTTTTTATTAGTTTATAGTTTATTAGTTTGCGAGTTCATTCAATTCTTAAATGATATTCTGAATTGTTCCATATATAATATAAGAAAGAGTGACGAAAATTTGTCCTCATTTCATATTGTCTTCCAATTTGTTGATTGAATAGGAATAGATTAAATACAATTCAGCCGAACATTAAGGAGTTGTCTCTAGAAGTTGTTGGGACATTGGTGTTCGAACATGTTCATTGTGGTATTTGAGTTCCAAGGAATTTACAGAAATTCAACTTTGTGGCAGTTCCATAAAAACACTCATCAATCCTTTTATTAACATTATTTCCAAAAACCTAATATTTGAAAGCTAGGAGTTTTTGAAAATATATAAAAATTAGTTTTTTTGAAGATTCCATCTGACATGATTATTAAAGATAAATGAAAAATTGTGTTTTGGTGGTTTAATTTGTCATAATTATTAAAGTTATGAAACAAACAAAACCTACTATTATTATAGAGGGTAATTTCCTTCATTTGACAATATTAACAACGGGCATACAGAGACAAGAGGTTGGAGTGATCCTCAGGATGAAAAATTATGCAATTATGGTTACACAAAATAGTATTTTTTTGTGAAAATAAACTTATCTAACACAAAACGATGTGAAAGTGTTTTAATGGAGCCAATTAAATTGAATGATTTTTAAACAAAATATTCAAAATTTTCCAATCTTATCAAGATAAATGGAAAACGATTCTTCTAAAATGTTGTTAACAATGAAATATTGAAACAAATATATTTTCTCAATCCTACCCACAGTATTATGACTTTGGGGGAAAATTATGTATTGAAACACAATACCTATCAAATATATCATTTCAGACTTTTAGAATCAATGTTGTACACAGTGTAATTGAACAATAAAAATTGTTTTTAAATATTCGTCGAAATATTCAGTAATACTTCTCGAAGGGCATTCATTCAATCTGCTGTCTATAAATGAGTTACTACCTTCTGATTATATTTGTCTTTTCTTGCATCTAAATCTATAAAAAAATCTAGCATAAAAGTTCAACAAAAATGGTTTTCAGAACTAGTTAAAATGATAATTTTTCAGAAAATCAATTGCAAATGGATGATTGAAAATTTAAACAATCGTGATGAAACAACTTGCGTGTAATTTTGAAATTATACTATTATTATTAATTCATTATGCTGTCTATAAATTAGTAGTTACCTTCTGAATGTATTACTTTTTCTGTTATCTAAATAGATAACAAACGTTTCATTGAAGTTCAACAAAAGTGATATCTTAGATCTAATGAAAATTTTTCAAATAATTTTTTTTTCAGAATGAGTTGAATGATTGCTTTTCAGGAAATCAGTTGCAAACAGAAGATCAAAAATTGAAACAAGGTTGATGCAAAAATTCCACAAATAAAATTGAATTAAAAATAAGTTTTTCATGTGATTATCAACTAATTAATGTAGGAAACTGCCCAATCTTTTTCATTCTGTCCCACAGAATTAGAAAATTCTATAAACATATATTTATAAGATTTTATCAGACTAGTCGAGCACAAGATTACTAACCTATATTCGGATTGTGAATATTGAGTGTCAGATTTTCTTTTGGGGGAGTACACCTAACAGTCGTGTTCACTGTCCTTTACTGAGTGTGTGCTGTACAACAATGTCGGTTCACCAATGATGATGATGATTGAGTCTATAGCTCCTATATCTAGAAAGGCCGCTATTAATACCTCTTATTGTTTTCCAATGTATTCTCCACTCTCTCTACTAGTTTGTGGAGTGTGTTTCTGTTGAGCAACTGGTTCTATACGCCTATCCACCAGCTTCTCCAGAGTCATCAGTCCAAAGAACATGAGACTTATAGGTTTTAGATACTTTGCCATTTCCTGTCCCCAGTAAGCCAATCATCTCCCTGAGCCAGTTTGCTGTTCCTTCATTTGCGCAGGTCATCGATAGGACCCCTGCGCTGATGGAAGTTCTTTCAAACTGTTGTGGTGCACTCCCGCTCCCTGATGGGGTCCCGTAAAGTGCATCCACGATTGTGTTTTGAACCAGGTTTGCTTGGTTCTGGTTCAACAGGACGTCCGGATGGCGTCTGTCGATCACCTCCAGCCGGATTCCTCTGGCCACCTCGCTGTAGGTTCCAGTTGACATTTGCATGTTCCTGGGCCTCCTTAGTTTGGTGGGTTATGGAGGGGTCTGGGAGACAGATCAAGGTCTTTTTTTGTTTTTTTCCCCGTCTGGAGGTCCGCCTGCCTCCTTTTTACCCTGCTTTGCAGGTTTTGGTTTGGTAGCCGTCCATGTCCCGGCTGCCATTTTTCTCGCACTCATAAGCTTCCGCTTCTGAGCCCCCGAGAGTTTTGTTTTTGAGAGGTCTATATTTTTTATTCCCTCAATTATTTTACCGGTAGCCTTGCTAGCTGATGATTGGGATACGGTCAGTGGTTCCCACATCCCTGGTTTTTGTTCCCACAAGTCTGGGGGAAGGGGTTGGTCCGGCTCTGTGGTACCCCCTGCACAGACCTAAGGCTGTTTACTCCGAGATTTCGCCCTGTTTCTCGGAGGCTGCGATACCCAATATTCACTCCTCACATCTAATATCTGTAGAGTGAGTCTTAATGGGTCCGACAATCATGTGCTTTGAGCAGTCACTATGAATTGGCACACCGGTATGATTTTGAGGTCAGAAAGTAGTGTGGCACAAGAGCTCCTAAAATCAGAATCACTAGCTTGACAATATGATCTGAATCACTAGCTTGACAATATGATATTGTCTTTGATGCTCAAATAGCAAATATCGAGATTTTATCAGTTTTTTTGTGTTTTCTGTCAATATTGGTGGGAGCTGGGAACTCGGCCATAGATAATTATTATTTTCTTTTCACGATACATTTCATCCAAGGGAAATAACGTCTAAATGTTTTTTGAAGAGGTGTAGGAATATTACTTTAAATGTTTTGAATTTTCTTTCCCCCTGGAAGTAAAAAATGTCAGTTATGTGTTCAAGAAGCGCAAATTTGCTCCGATACATTACTGCATTTTGGTAATCTGGATCAAGAAAATTTTCATTTCCCCAAACTTCATCAAAGGAAGTTTATTTTGTATTGATAATTTTCAATATTATTTTTGTTGTGAAATACCCAAAAAAGAGGAAAGTAAGATCTGTTTAAATTATTAAAATAGATAGTTACCATCGGAATTGTATTTTTTGTTTTTTCAATGTATGCCCTAAAATTGACATTAGTTTCTACTGCGAAAGAACAAATACATTTTTTATCATAGAACTGTTTTCAACTCATTATCACTATACACCAATGATTTAAAAAAAACCTCTAATTATGTCAAATTGTGGCAGTTGACATAAAAATTATAATTGTTTCGGAAATTTTCAAATGGAGACTACTTTTTGTTCCTCTGATTGGTTGCCAATGTTGAATATTCTTGATCAGCATTATTCAATCAAATTACTGGGTTATGAAGTGAAGGGAAATTTTTATCACTAGCTTTCACATTAATACGAAATATAATCTATAGAAAATATATTTCACTTCTAAAATACGAGAGTTGACATAATATTTCAGTAAACAATGATGATTAAAAAATTATTTTTTGGAATATATTAATTTTTGTTCTAACAAACCTCATTGTTCATTTCTAGGTATTGCTATGCTTTTCTCAGCCGGAACATTCCTTTACGTAGCAACTGTTCATGTTTTGGCTGATATAACACAGTCACACCAGAGCTATGACAGACTTCCTCAAACAGAGCCTACAAAGCAAAGTGTCTCGAGTTCCAGACTGAAAACTATAGAATTATTGTTTCTGGTTATGGGTTGTCTATTTCCTTTATTTTTATCTGTCGGCCATCATCATTGAATTTTATTTATATTATATGCAATATATTTATCTATTTTAAATTAGAGAACTCTGATCAGATATAATTTCAATATATCTTATTAATAAATATCCATGTGAATCTTTATACCTGTAAATAAAATATAACGGAAGTGACTGGATTTACTAACACTGCATTTCGACTCTTTAGATAAATTCAATGGGTGAAGGACAATTTGGGTTATCAGTCATTTTTTCAGCCTTTCTGGTTTTATCAGTCCCGTCTTTCAAATGAAATCCAGTGGTAACATCTACTACATTTCATAACTATTTTTTTTTTCAGTTTTTTATATCTGAAATGCCTTGAATGGCTCAAATCATTTCAAGCAACAATTATAAATGATAACAAAAATTAACAACTCAATTGATCAATAGGAAAAATGACACCGTTATGAGATCACTTTGTCTTTGTTCATAGTTTTTTTTTTTCAGAGAAAGTTGAACTAACCTACATATTTCCCTAGCTAGAACTTGAAAAATTTAGAGGGGGAAAGTTTTATATACTATTTTTTTCTTTGTAGTGGTTGATATGAAGTACTATTCAAAAGTGCTGATTATAAAGATTATTTTTTAGAGTATTTTGATTGCTAGTTCTAACGAAAATATTGAAGGTTTTCTGTAGTTCACCCAATGTTTAAAAGAAAACTAAAGTGATGACTCTGGACAAATAGTTTTTGTGGAATTCATAATATTATGTTATCAACAACCATTGTGCCATTGCTTGTAGAGAAAAAAATGTAGTTAGTCAACCCCAATTCGATATCGAAGTACCTCAAATCTGACACTGTCACTTGAGGCGTCTTCCGTATTATACGGAAGACAAAAAATATTTGGAACTACAAGATTTCTTTTTGAAGTGAAGTAACAGCGGAAAGTTTTCTTCTTTGCTTTTCAGAAATGTATAAAGGAGAATCGTATTCAGAAAGAGCAGGGGTAAATTTGCTTTCTGCGAAAGCAGAGTTGGACTGGCCTTTTGTGAAACCAAAGAAACATTTGCACTTTAGTAGTTTGTTGGAATTATTAATGATCGAAATAAAGTATTGTATCTTTGATTGTTTTTGTCAATCAAATGTTAAATATCGAAGTAGAAACATATAATGATCCTTCCATATAATACACATTTTCTTCCAAAATTAAGGATCAAACACTTGATGAACATAGTAGATATTTTGCTTCTTTCAAAAACGGCTCCAATGGAAGTTGATTTTCAGGAGTACAAGAATACATTTTGACAGAAGAATATTGTTGAATTTCGATATTACAGCAGTAGGAGAATTATGACAGAAAATTAAACCTTTCAACCAGAACTGAACGAAAAAAATTATAGCCTAGAACATATTTCAAGATGAATTTCTTTTTAAATTTTGACATACATGTGATATAACTCATAAACTAGAATTATATACTCATTTCTATGATTTGAGATATCAAATTGAACAGTTATGAACGCCCCAAACTTTTTAATATTTTTGAAATTTACAATACGCAGAGGACTGGGATTGGAAATAAAAAAAACTTTGAAAAAACTTATTTTCCTGGGAACTCAAAACAGTTAACGAAAAATTTTATCAACGGAAACATACACTAGATAAAAAACAACAAAACCTAAAATGTGTTCTACATCTAAAATAAATTAGTTGAACCAAACTGTGTTCCTGATTTGCATTCTCTATAATACAGTGCGCTTGATCGATTTATAAATTCCATTCATGAAATTTATGTTGTTTATAAGCTAACCTACATGTTTAAGCTCAAGTTTACTAATTTTCCCTTCTCGTACAGATGACTGACATTTTTTAATTCCAGGGGAAGAAAACCCAAAAAATGTTGAGTAATATTCTTATGTCTTCTCAAAAAAAAGTTTGGCACTAAACTTTATTAAGGATTTTTGTTTCTTTTAAACTTTTGGAAAAATCGTGTTATTTTGGAATCAATAAGTATCCATTTTCGCAAATTGAAGCCTGCTCGACCTGAAATACTGAATACATCCACACAAATTTGTGTGAGTTCATTTTTGAAATTGAAACCGTGGAGTAATAAGTAAGCTATTGCTTGAGATGCATTTTACATTGAAAGTTGTTTCAAACATCTGATCACTAGAGAGGTACTTGTTTTTCCCTACATCACGGTATTGAGTTGTAGTAGGATGTGATGGATGTATTCTCCAAAAAATATGTTGTAAAGATCTTTGTTCAGGTGAAACCCAGACACAACAATACATCCCCATATCTGAAGGTACTACAAATGAAAATTGTATGAATCTTAGAAGTATAGAAAATAAGTCACTGAAGTGGAAGGAACCACCAAACTTAGTTTTGTAGTTAGTCTATCTTCTTTGACATTATAAAAATTTGGTGGATTCACCTTTCACATATTGCCTAAAGCTATGTATTCATCCATGAATTGTATATATTTTTCTCTGAATTATTCTGAAGTTTGTGTTCAAAATTCAAAAAACGTTTTATGGCATGATATTTCGAATTACCCAGTATGTTTATCATTTATCAACAATGAACTTTCCATCTTCATGTCTTTTGAAAGTAGAAATAAAATGACTTGTCCTTTTATTGATAGAGTTCTTCCTGAAAAACTGCTTGATTTGCCAAATCTTTTCTAATTGTTGCTGAACATTGATGTTTTTTAGTATTCATATGATTATGAATTGATCCAGAAATCATCCAACCTAATTTAGTCTTTTGGAGAAGTGGCAACCCTGAACCTAATCTTACACACGAAAGTGAATAAAACATTTCAGATCCAATTAACATGTCTATGAAAGATGGGATACTGTATTTGGGATTGGCAAGAAAACTGTTTTTTTTAATGAAAATTATATTTGTATTTATCCTTTGAATATGAACGATATAGATATATATATATATATATATAGATATATATATATATATATCTATCATACGAGCGTCCATACGTTATCACATTCCATTCATTAGGGCGTCCACGGAAATAGAGCGTTTGTATACGGACGCTCTATGCACTTACCATGTGAAAATTTGTCAGAAGACTCTAGATATGAAGAAATTCTCTCCCACAAAATTTGGGTGGGCGCTTTTTTGATGACCAAATGAAGATAAAGTATACGGCTGCCTTATATTATTAGTTGGCGGTTCCCACCGCTGGAATTGCGGGAAGCTTCAACTCGTACATTGTATAAGATTGGTTCATATACTCAATAGAGTGCCGGGCGTCCTAAAGATACGGCAACAGTGCATTTCATAGTAACTTCAGTCAAATAATATTGCATTAGAATTCAGGCTATTCATTTGCAGAAATTAGACAGTGCGGCTCACGATTCACTGTATGATTTTATGTCTGTGTTTCTTCTGCATAAAAATGGTTGACCGTGTGAGTTACGGAAATACGATAGTTGAATGTTGATATTCTCATACATACTTTTGATTTCAGTACAGCCTCACATCTTCAAACTCTTCCCAAAAAAGTAGGAGTAATTAGATTTGCAATAAGCCTATGTGGCCGGTACCGGAGCTGATCCAGAGTACAAATGTATCTTCTTCGGATGAATCTCTTTTGCAGTCGAAGACTGTTAATAAAGTTGAATTATGTGATAGTTGAATTGAAAGTTGAAAGTTGAAAGTTGGAAATTGAGAAGTTGAGGAGTTGAGATAGTTGAGAGAGTTGAGAGAGTGAGAGTTGATGTTGAGAGAGTTGAGAGATGAGAGAGTGAAGTTGAGAGAGTTGATAGAGTTGAGAAAGTTGAGAGAATTGAGAGAGTTGGGAGTTGAGAGAATCAGTAACAGGAATACAATTCATTATGAATGTTACATTCCAGGGTTAGGTTCGTACTGAAGAACGATTTTCTAAAATTCGAATCTCAAGGTGTCAAAAATACCCCCTGAATATTTGAATAATTTTCAACCATAAAACTGTCTATTCGAAAAAAAAGGCCAAATACGCCCCTTTTGGTTTTGATTGGAAAACAAATTGTGTCCGAATTTGTTAATACTTTGCAACTTTACATTATTTCATTTTGAGAATTAATCAGGAAATCAATGAAAACAAATAGCATGTGGAGAATTCAAAGTTTTACTGATATGCGAATGGAACGATTCACATGCATTGGTGGTGCGAGCGGCGCTTGCTGTTTTTGATGCCCATGATGAAAAACGTTATTCTCGGATATGTGCATAATTACCAGGTCATCATAATGAGTAGGTTAGGTCCTTTTCGAGAGGAGCGATTACCACCCCTTCCACTTTTTTTTATTTCTATTATTTTTATAGCAGTCATATTTGTGTTGATATATTCTGGTTTTTAGGTATTGTTTAGTTTGCCCTATATAACATTTCCCACATTCACAGGGAATACTATATATTACACATAAATCTGGTTAAGCTGATATTTTATCTTTCAACTGCGTGAAAACTTTTCCTGCAGTTAAAAGATAAGATAACAGCTTAATGAGATTCATGTGTAATATATAGTAGTCCATGAATATTTATGACATAAAAATCATAATCTCCGACTCCAAATACCTTCATCCATCTCCATCTTGGAGTCGCCATCTTCATTTCGTGGATTCTGTCAAAAATTTCATTTTCTTCGACCTTGAAAACCCCCCACATACCCATTTTAAATCAAATCGGACCATAAACACAAATTCCGTCCGCATATTGTTTTTTTTTCTTTAACAAAAATGCCAAAATGCATTGTCACGGAAACTATGAACACCTGTCAAATTTCACGTTCATCGGACAACTAGAAGGGGGTAAAATTTAACTAGTAAGATTTGATTACCCACATCGGGACAGGTAAAACTAAATAAAAGCTTGTAAAAATAAAAAATCAAATTAATTCTGAGAAAGAAGTGAGTTGCATCGACCATGGTGGGTCATTAGCAACGGATGGCAAAGTTACTTTGTCATGATATCTCGTATTTACATTTAGTTCATATTATTAGTGTGGAATTAGATTGTGTCAGTTATGTGCAGGTCGTTCAAAAAGTTTATAAGGTTAGAGATATCACAGCGGTCTCTTAGGAGGGATTTCATTTCTGGTTCCAATCAATAAAATAATAAAAACCTTTTCAAAGACAAGCTTTTATTCAAATGCACTAAAAAGTTCAAATGAATTGCTTAGGGTATGTGACGCAGGTTAAAAGCTAAAAGCTTGTCTTTAAAAAGGTTTTTTATTAATTATTTTATTTTGTGCTTTTTAGTACTTGAGTACGCTTTAATCTATGCATTTATGTTGAAGCATCGTTATTATGAGTCCTTTTTTTCCTGTATGTTCTGAGCTACCTAGTCCTCCAATGAGGAAACCATCTAAAGATCAACTCATTCGCCATCTTCGAGTTGCCATCTTCAATTCATCAATTTTGATTAAAAATCAATAATCTTCGAGTACATTCATAATCTCTGACCCCAAAAACCCCGACATACCAATTTTGAATCGAATCGACTCGTACACCATCTCGAATTTGTGAATTTTAATAAAAAATTCATTATCTTCGAACCCAAAAATCTCCCATTTCGAATAGAATTGAACCATAAACACAGAGATCATGGTGTATTCCTGAAGATGAAAGACTGGCATGTAAAAAACAAAATATTCTTCAACAAGAAGTTACTCAAGTGAACAAACCTCGTGATTAAAGAAGACCTAACAGCCACTAGACTCAAGCTCATGGATGAGGTGATCAACAAACTGGATTACAAAAGTGTATGGACGGATAACGGCAAAATAATCATCAAGAAGAATAATCAAATCAAAACCATATATTCTCAACAAGAACTAAATTTATTATGATATCAAATATCTGAATAACATTTGTTTGTGGTTAACCCATATAATGTGAATTATAAAATTTGCTAGGGAAACCTCGCACATCCATTTCTACTTTATTTTTGATCATATTTTTTATACTCTATATTTTCTTTCTCTTAGTAGTATTTAAATTTTTTTCTTTTCTTTCTTTTCATGTTGGGGTTAATTGATTTATTGGATCAACAAGGTGGGATTGAAACAAAGGTATTCAGACACTTCGATGAAAGTCTCAATAGAGAAATAGATAATGAATTAGTCATAGTAACCTTCAATATTCGTAGTATTAAAAAAAAATTCGAGCAACTACTAGTATATCTGGAAACAGTTAGAGAGAAAATCAGTGTTATTGTACTATCAGAGACATGGGGGATAGACAGGGTAAGTGATTTCAATATTCCAAACTTCAATGCATATTATAACAATTCTCATTATAATCAAAATGATGGTGTTTTAGTTTTTGTCAGAAACTCGATTAATGTTCTATCTACTAACTATATTATGACAGAATCAGTTTTGCTGAGACTCTCGCTTGAAATCAGACAGATCAAAATAGGCATTACAGCTTCATATCGCCCACCTTCGACAAATGCAAACACTTATGTAAATGAGTTAAAAGATTTTTTGAGTAATTTACAGGATCATCAAATAGAAATATTCTTAGGTGATATCAATCTCAATTTATCAGAAAAATTTTCAGCAGAAGTAAATAACTACGTGAATACTTTGAATGAAAATGGATTTGAATCATACATTAACTCGGTTACAAGAAAAACTGAAAATACTGCAACCATAATCGATCATATATTTGTTAGACAATCTCGAAATATTATTAAATCTACAATTTTTACTCCAATGATCATACAAACTAACCTGAGTGACCACTATTCAACACTTTTATGTATCAAGTTTGCAGATCAAAATCAAATTCAAAATAATTATAAAAAATTATTTAAAAAAACAGATTTTAATAAAATTGAAAAAATTGTACACAAAGAAAAATTGAAAGAAATACTCAACTCCCAGGATGCCCAAGTTGCTTATGACTTATTTATTACCAAAATTGATAGCTATATACACGCATGATCATAATTGGTCGAAATAAAAATTGTAACAGAAAAAATCAAGCCGTGGATCACTAATGGATTAATAAACTCAATTAAGTATCGAGATAATTTGAAGAGGAAAATGAATATCGTCCTTCAGTAGAATTGAAAGCACAATATACACAATACAGAAATATGTTGAACAACTTACTTAACGAACAAAAATGGATACTATAAGTCACAAATTCAAGAGCGGAAATAACTACAAAAAATTTGGGAAACAATAAATTGGCTTCAAATTCTAAATCGAAGAAAAGGGAACTGGGTAATACAAATATAAAAAACAAGACCAAATTGAATTAACGGACAATAAAGAAAGCAGATACCTTCAATGATTATTTTGTGAATGTAGGAAATGAAATGGCCTCAAAAATAAAAAAAGTTGATACTCTCGCGGTAAATAGAATATTGCCAAAACAGAAGGTGCCGTCTTCCATATTTCTGAAACCCGTCACAAACAACGAAATTATTACAGTGATAGGAACTTTAAAAAGCAACACTGCACCAGGTCAAGATGGTATTTCTGTCAAATTAATAAAGCTCATTCACACTGATATCATTCAACCATTGACCCACATTATTAACCTAACATTTCGACGGTGTAATCCCAAACCAATGGAAAGAATCTATAATTACACCCATCCATAAAACAGGAGATTATAAAAACACTTGCAACTATAGACCTATATCCTTAATTAGCAATTTTGCAAAATTTTTTTAAAAATGTCTCAAAAATAGACTGATGGACTTTTTCGAAACTCATGACGTACTGACAGATAGACAATTTGGATTTAAAAAAAATAACAGCACGGAAAACGCAGTTATAGATCTTATTCAGGAAATAGTGGTGGATTTGGACAGGTCAAGAAATGCATGGCTGTGTTTCTTGATCTGGCCAAAGCTTTCGACACAGTTCCTCACAATGTGTTATTGGAGAGGCTTGATAATGTTGGTATAAGAGGTCCGGCATCAAAACTGCTTCAAGCATATTTAACAGGAAGAATCCAGAGAGTAAAATTGATAATCGCTGAGTGATCCACTCAAAATAAATTGCGAGTACCACAAGGAACAGTACTGGATCCTCTACTGTTTCTGGTATATATGAATGAAATTGCAAATCTGAGAGAATTTCAAGGCCACCTAGTATCTTATGCAGATGATACGGCTATCGTTTTCAGTGAGGATACTTGGGAGGGGCTGTACAGAAAAGCTGAGAAGAGTCTGATCTCCATATATGTATGGCTAAATCACAGTTTGCTCAGCCTGAACCTTCAAAAGAGTAAATTTATAACTTTCAGTCTAAATAGCATAGATCAACCTAGGAAAAATCATCTAAGCATCCATGAACTTTCTTGTGAAACTCCTAATTGCAGTTGCCCTGTAATAGTGAAAACTGACAAAATCAAATATTTAGGTATACTAGTTAAATGAGATGGGATGAAATGCTATTACATTAAAAAACCAGACAAATGATGCATAAATTTTATTTACTGCAGACATTCTGAACCAAAAAATTAATTTAATTCATTGGCAGAATCCCTCTTAAGATATTGTATAACAAGATATAAGGGGAGGACTTAGCAATACTGCACAAAAAAATTTACAAGTTACACAGAATAGTCTCATTAAAATATGTATGAAGAAAACCAGACTCTTTTCAACAACTTTATTATACGAAGAAGCAGATATATTCAATATAAAAAAACTATTCATTTACCATTCTCTACTACACATGCACTCAAAAATAGAACCAAAAATTAACACTAATAAACAGCACCAAACCCGATCAATCACAAACCTTTCTATAGATATACCTCTGTTTTCGAAAAGCCTTGCACAAAAATTTATTTTTTTCATTGGCCCAAAATTGTATAACTTAATGGCAATCGAAGTAAAAAATATTAAAAGTAAATTTATTTTCAAGAGAGAAATTAAAAAACTCATAAATGCAAACAATATCAATTTAGAAAAAATTGTATAATGTCACCTATTGATCCAATAAATTGAGCTGACACACGAATTAAATCAACTCAACATTCGATGTGTTTTCCTTCGATTGATACTGGAGAACATAACACAAGCACAGTAGTGCTTAGATGATTTCCTATCAATCCAGGGATACAATGTTATGATTATATTAATTTTTATTATTGTTGTTACTTGATACTGTATTTTTTTTTTCCATAAGAGGTAACATTGTAATCTATGTGTACTTTGAAGCATCAGAATAAAATCTATAAAAATCTATCTATCTATCTTGGAGCCGCCATTTTGATTTGATGTATTTTAAAGAAAAACTCATAATCTTCGACCCCAAAAACCCCCATATACCAATTTTGAATCCAATGGGACCATACACCTGAATCTCGTCCGCCATCTTGTTTTTTCTCTAATGAAAATTCCATGAGCTGTCATTTCAATTTCATAAATTTCAACAAAAAATTATAATCTCCTACTCCGAAAACCCCCACATACAAATTTTTAATAGAATCTTACCATAATCACAAAACTCCTCGGCCATTTTGAATTTATGAATTTTGACGAAAGTTCATAATCTTCGACCCCGAAAATCTCCACATGCCTATTTTGAATCGAATGGGACCATACACCTAAATCTCGTCCGCCATCTTGGAGCGCCATTTTGTTTTTTTCTCTAATAAAAATTCCATGAGCCGTCATTTCAATTTCATAAATATCAACAAAAAATTCATAATTTCCTACTCCGAAAACCCCCACATACAAATTTTTAATAGAATCGGACCATAATCACAAAACTTCTCCGCCATTCTGAATTTATGAATTTTGACGGAACTTCATGATCCCCGACCCTGAAAACCTCCACATACCAATTTTGAATCGAATCGGATCATATCACAAAACTTGTCCGCCATCTTGAATTTTAGGATTTTGCCAAAAATTTTACAATCTCCGTCTCCGAGAGCCCCAAATACCAATTTTGAATCGAATCGTACCATAATCACAAAACTAGTCCGCCATCTTAAAGCCGCCATTTTGTTTTTTTTTCTAACAAAAATTTCATAACGCATTTTCACTGGAATAATTTCAGCTCAATTGGATGTCGGCAAGTGCTCCAAAAATGAATTACAAATTTTGAACTGGAAAGAATGACAGAATGACATACGAACGAAACAAGTTGAGTAAAAGCTTGTTATGAAAATATTTAAAGAATTTAATAACATAAATTAAATAAAACAAATTAACATGAAAAACATTTAAATGGAAAAAAATAACTTCGGAGCTCATGAAATAATAAACTCACCCTATTGATGTTCACTTATATCGGCAACCCCGCACGACGCTCTGATGATTAATGAATAAATGACGGTATACACCAAGGACGCTCAACAGATTATGGAATGAAAGTGGGCCGTATATTGAGGACGCCCAGATAATATTCTGATGAACGGACGCCCTAACGTTAGTAAAGTGCGAGATAATATATATAATTTTCAGTCATGGACGCTCCAAGCTTCATTTTTATATGGACGCTTCAATGATAGTAAGATATATATATATATATATATATATATATATATATATATATATATATATATATATATATATATAATATATATATATATATATTTTATCATCTTAGAATAACAAAGTTGTATCTGAACACACAGCTGTTTCGAGAAGATGGCGGCCAAAGTTTGTAAGACGTGTGTTTAGTTTAGCTAAATGAAACCAGCTTGTTTTTATGTAGAAACATTATTACAATGAAAATGCCTCATTTCAAATTTACCTCATGTATATATCTACTATAAAATATTTTGCAATGGACAACTGTAGAGAGAACCATGTTAGTACCCTTTTTTTTGTTGACTTGCTTGAGTTCCTTCATAAAACTGAATGGTGAATAAAAGTCTTTCAACGACATATGTTTTTCTATTTGGCTATGTAACTTGTCCACTTCCGGTATGGCACCAACGCGACTGGCGGTGTATATTACTTAGGGGCCAACACCATTAAGTCAGTAAGTGTATTTTCAGAATTTTCATTAGTCCTGAGCGTTTCATCATTCTACCTCGATAATTACGGAAGTTACGGGGGTGCTTCCATGAAAAGTGAGACACACTGTATATATAAACACAGTAAGTATATATATTAGAAAAACGGACAAAGTCTCTTCACAAAATTCAATATAAATTGAAACAAGTGGTAGACTAGAAGCAGAAAACAACTACTTTCCTGGCAAATACCACGCAGAACATTGAATGATATCCGCCTGAAAATCTAAACAAACTTCCATTATCAATGGAAATTGATTGCAAATTTTTCTTTCTGTTAAACTTGATTATTAGTAGTCACCAGTCAGAAATCCGAAGACCTCTGGCTGAAGCGGAACCCAACACAAATGAAATCAAGCTTATCAGAAAGAAACATTTTCAATCAATTTCTATTGAAAATGGAAGTTTGCATATATTTTCAGGCGGACATCATTCAATGTTCTGCGTGGTATTTGCCAGGAAAGTAGTTGTTTTCTGCTTGTAGTCTACCACTTGTTTCAATTTATATTGAATTTTGTGAAGAGACTTTGAGTCCGTTTTTTCTAATATTTCACTTCACATGTTTGGCTTTCTTGTTTAATATATTCGCCTGGTCGGACATACAGCCACTCCTATCATAGGAGAATAGTTTTCGGAGTGTTTCTTTCTGTCACTAGGTACCGCCATTTCAAAGTTACATTCAATTGAGTACCTACAGGGGATTAACCTTGATTTTGTTTTCATTTGTGTTGGGTTCCGGTTCAGCCAGAGGTCTTCGGATTTCTGACTGGTGACTACTCCGTACTGACGAGTGCCAAAAGCCTGAAACCGGTATACGGATTGTTAGGCGGACTTGACAACTTAAACATAATCAAGTTTATCGGAAAGAAACATTTGCAATCAATTTCCATTGATAATGGAAGTTTGCATAGATTTTCAGGCGGATATCATTCAATTTTCTGCGTGGTATTTGCCAGGAAAGTAGTTTTTTTTGCTTGTAGTCTACCACTTGTTTCAATTTATATTGAATTTTTTTAAGAGACTTCAAGTCGGTTTTTCTTATATTACACTTCACATGTTTGTATACCGATTGTTTAACTTTGACCTATTGATTTTAAAGATCTGATATTTTTATTGAGGTTATTAAATTGCGTAACTGTGAAGAGGATTCTTTATTTGATATATTTGATATATTGTTTATGTGATTCTAAATCTAAATGAGTAATCGTTTATAACCATATCTGTCACTTAATAATTGCCCTACCACTTTGTAGTTATCACCAATGCAAATGAAACTGAGAGGAATACGTGAAAGAAATATTGAATTGTAAGAATGGAGGAAGAAATATTGAATTGTAAGAATGGAGGAAGAAATATTGAATTGTAAGAATGGAGGAAATAAGGAGTGAAAAGATATTTGATACGACTTTTGGTGAATGGGCGAGGACAAGTTTCAAAATATTTTCAATGGATTTTACAGCTTGTGAAAAACTCTGTTGATAATTTTATTTCTTTTTTTTTATTTTCTAAAACTAAAAAAAATATTTTAAGTCGGCAAAATTCAAAGGGCTTCTTTCTAGCGCAATGGGCGAGGACACGAAATTTTCAAATATGTTAAATAGCTTCTAAAGCTTATGAAAAGTCTGTTGATAATTTTCTTTCTTTTTTTTTAATTTTCTAAAACTTGAAAAAAAATATCGGCAAAATTCAAATGGCTTCTTTCTAGAGCCATTGCAAAATGTTGTGACGTAATCACCCGATCAACCAATCCCACGGTTGACAACTTCAATAAATTTTGCAACGTTGCCGTATTTTCAAATCTTAGGCCGCGCCTCCATAACAAGAATAAATGATTGGCTTTCTCTTTATTAGAAATCGTTTTGATGGACCACAATGATCCATAATATCAAAAATAACAAGGTTTATGTGCACTGTAAAATCGACAATATATTGTGTTATGACAGATCGAATGTTTTTACACCCTTCAAATCTGCCACCGTCGCTTTACATTGCGAATAGTGTTCTTGTTCGGATATTGAGAGTTAAAGAAACTTGGCAACATTGCCGTTCAATGTCACAATCAACCCGATTACGCCTATTGGCTGTTAGGTCGTTTAAGTCACAAAGAGCGCCAATGTTAGTAGCTCCAAAATTTGCTGATTTTCAAAAACGAATGGAAACTGGTGTAATTGAAATTTGTCTCAAAAAATATTTTTGGGTACATTTATAAATGCGTTATGTATTTTAAAGCATATTTAAAGCAATAATAATTTATTGCAAAATATTGTGACGTAATCACCCGATCAACCAATCCCACATATGACAGCTTCAATCAATTTTGCAACGTTGCCATATTTTCAAATCTTGACATTCGATATTCAAAATTAGATGCCAGAGTCGCGAAAATTCAAAACAGACATACGTACATTGTTTGTTTTCCCAGAGGATTATACACTAATACACTTGTGTTTGGAGTTTTTATTAAAATCTAAAACAAACAAGATGGTGTGAAAATGTGTCCTTATCACCTAGATATATATAAATAGTCACTTTTTTCCCTACTGTATGAATAATCTTTGTTATGTTGAATAATATCACTTTTTTATCTTCTTAACTCTTTTTTTTCTTCTCAACTCTCTTTGAAGGTTCCTCTTTTTCACTTGTTTTCTTGGTCATACACGATACAGGAACATTTTGGGAAGGAACTGTATTCTTCTTCAAGAGCCCGTCGTCTGTCTATAGACTCACTCAATCCTAGATTAGTCTGCGCACCAGTATGTTACATTAATTTTCTCACGGAAAATGATAAAAACTTATTCCAGTACAACGGGGTCGTCACATTGAGGTACACGAGAGTAATGATTTGAACTAGAATAACTCATTTTTTCATTCGAGGACATACAATAGTCAACAGAATATTCACCAGGCAAACCAGAATTTCATTGAAAGTCAACAATCACAAGAGATTCGACAAGTTTCAAGTGTACAATGGCTAAAATCATATAAACATTAATGTTTCGAAAAGTCCTTAACACCTAGATATACATATATAGTCCTTTTTCTATACTGTATGAATAATTTTCGGTATGTTGAATAATATCTCTTTTTTTCTTTTTAACTCTCTTTTCTTTCCTCTTAACTTTCTTGGCCACAGACGATACAGGAAGATTTTGGAAAGGGAATTTATTCTTCTTCAAGAGCCCATCGTCTGTTTATAGACTCGCTCAATCTTAGATTAGTCTGCACCAGAACGTTACGTTCATTTTCTCACGGAAAACGATGTTGTTACTCCTTCTGAAAATTTTTTCCGATTCAATCTCCTGGCGTTGATTACCTTACAATTCACCAGTTTTGTATTTGTGTTATCTATTTTTTTTTTTCTGTTACATCTTCATCCATATATATCATCCATAATGCCTTTGCAGGTAATATTATTTTCCGGAATGAAACATTCCAAGCCTTTGGATTTTATGATTTCGCTATTTAGGAAACTGTTTGCTGCACTAAAGGTTTTGAATTCCACACTCATTCGATTTCGGCCCTTGCGTTTGAGTTTTTTCAATTCGCCAATTTTTGAGTTATAGATCATTTTGGCTACTGATAATTGGTGTAGATTTCCAATGTTAGATGTTCCGTCTGTATTATGCTTTTGAGTTTGTATATACACCTCATATGGTCCTGGATTTGTATATATGAATATGGTAGTTGATGTGAATTACCTCGATTATTTACCGGAGTTGTTTTTGTGTTATCTTTATCGGGGGCCTTCCTCCCCGACTCTTGTGTCATGTTTGACGCTCTGTTTAATTCAATATATTACGATCTTCACTAAAATATTGTAATTAAATACTATAAGATCTCACCAATGGGGGTTAGTATGTTAGTATATGCACTAAATATTTTTAGATTTCTTCTTTGAGGTTATAGCTCGCGTCCACCTTCAGCGAGCACCACTCTCGAAAAAACATGTTTTAAGGTTATATTTTATTGTTCAAAATATTTTAGTAGTTCTATAGTCTATAGATAACGTAACGTTTTACATTATTATTTATGTGTCCTCTTCAAATATTGCAAACAGTAGAATTTTCCTAACGGAATTAGAGTCAACCAATAAAATTATGCAGTTATATACACATGATTGACAATCATATTGAAGTTATTTGAAGATTGATGGAAAAGGGTAAGTACCTACTACTCTATATATATTGTTTCTGTTTTGATCATTCGCCGTAAGATATTGTTACGAAACTGGGGTTCGTTTATTGAAATATACTCGATTAATTTAATGTCGTTTATTACATTTTGAAGACAACACAATAATGCACTCTGATAATAAAATACCCAATCACAGTTTACTATTGAAATGTATCGCACCTCACCAATACACAATTCACCTTGAACTCGCCACTGTTCGGCAATGGCAAATATTTTGAGTGAATTTATACTCGTATCTTAGTAAATACCTAGTATTTAATTTGTGAAGTAAGTGTTACGTGCGTGTTAAGTTATAATGAGTATATACTGTGAATTAGTTTATATCGTTTTGTATCTAGCAACCTAAAAATTACAAGTTCGTGACCAGTAAGGTAACCTCACTTAGCTTGGTTCTATCACCTAGAAGCCCACATAGGCGTAACATTCGTCGGTGATACAATTGATAATTGTAAAAATTGTCAGAAAGCAACTGAATCACATTTAATGCTCATTTGCAGTATCTGCAAGAGTATATTCTGTAATACATGTGCCGATCTTTCTTCTTCAAAATCCGCACAATCAAAGCCAAAAAATCACTCTCTTGGACTTGTGTTCAATGCGAAAGCACTGACACTGATATCAATTCTTTAAAAGCGGCTATTATATTGAATAAATGTGATTTTTTGTGGAGGAACAGCGTTTCTTGACATGGTTTTTTGGGTAACCTTCCACAGTCTGAAAATTAAAATATAATCAGGGAAATATATACAAAGGGCAAACTAATTAGTTCACCCCGATAAGTAACCCAAAAAACCATGTCAAGAAACGGCTATCATATCTTTGCAATATGAAGTAAAGGAATTGAAAAAGGCGGCCAAAACTGCACCTACCTCCTTTCCAACAAATGTGTTTGAGGATATCGTTCAAGAAATCCAGGAAAGAAATGTTGGGAAATGCAACCTAGTTATTTTCGGCATTTCCGAACAAGAATCAGTTCAACTCAAGGAAGATCGACTCACTGCAGAATTAAACGATGTTTCCAAGGTCATAAAGAATGTGAACCCTAATATAAATGCCGATTTTCTTCGACCTATGCATCTAGGAAAATACGACTCCCCGTTATATTAAACTAACTCTAGATAGTGAGGCCTCAGTACTGGCATGTATAAGAAATTGAAAAAAAATCCTTCGATAGGACACCCCGTCAAATTAAACACTAAAGAGAACTATGTTAGCAATAAATTGAAAAAAAGGATAATGGAGAATATAACATCACTATTAAACACATGTCTCTCCATATACTACCAAAATGTCAGAGTATTAAAAACAAACTGCCTTTCATAAATTTGCCTCTAGTAGTGAAATGGATATGGTCTACCTCCCCGAGACCAATCTTCAAGATGATATTCAACCAAGAAATCTTCCCATCAATGTATAATGCATTTCAGTGTGATCGTGATGTCACTAAAGGAGGTGGCGTCCTTTTGGCATCCAGATACAGTTATATATAGATTACTACCAATTTCGTTTTCAGATCTGAGAGACACACTCCACCATTCACTACGAAAGACTGTTCGTTTTTTGGAGAGTTCGGATCCTGTTACTAAAGGGAACTAACTTTCTACTAGTTGGTGATTTCAATATTCCTAAGTACGACATTGACTTCAATGACGCTAAATTTCAGTACATTCTCAACTTCATGCAATTGCAATTGAGTCTCAACAGTACAACTCTATAACGAACATTAATAATCACAAACTGGATCTTGTCATAACCAACATCCTGCACTTTCTATTTCATTGAACTGTCGAATTCCTCATATCAATGACTTTTCAATTAATACAGCAGATGCAAATAAGCAATTTAATTTTCGTAAAGCAAACTTCCCAGCTATGTATGAACTGATCAGGAAAACCGAATGCTGAAAGTATTGATGTCGATTGTACTTTATTATATCAAAAATTACACAGCATCTTCAGTCAAACGGTTCCACTGAAAACAGTAAAAACACGTAAATTTGAATAAAAGCTCGTCTTTAAAAAAGTTTTTTTATTAATTATTTTATTTTGTGCTTTTTAGTAAGTACGCCTTATGTATTTTTGTTAAAGCATCGTTATTATGATGCCTTTTTCCTGTAAGTTCTGAGCTATCTAGTTCTTCAATGAGGAGACCATCTAAAGATTAACCTGTCCATCCTGGAGGTTGGAGGTGCCATCTTCAATTTATGAATTTGACAAAAAATCAATAATCTTCGACTAACTTCATAATCTCCGAACCCAAAAACCCCGACATACCAATCTGAAATAAAAACAGTCCATTATCACAAAACTTGTCCACCATCTTGGAGCCGCCATCTTGAATTTATGAATTTTCACAATAAATTCATGATCTCCGTCCCCGAAAAAACTCCACATACCAATTTTGGATAGAATCAGATCATAATCACAGAGATCGCACGCCATATTGGAGCCGCAATTTTGATTTTATGAATTTTAACAAAAAATTCATAATCTTCGACCCCGAAAACCCCCACATACCAATTTTGAATCGAATCGGACCATAATTACAAAACTCGTCCGCCATCTTGAATTTGTGAATTTTGAATAAATGATCATAATCTTCGACCCCAAAAACCATGTCGAATCGGACCATAAACACAAATCTCGTCCGACATCTTAGAGCCGCCATTTTGTTTTTTTCTCTAACAAAAATGCCATAATTCATCTGCCAAATTTCACGTTAATAATCGAGCAACTAGAAGTGGGTCAAATTTAACTTGCAAGCTTTGATTACAGACACCGGGACAGGTGAAACTAAATAAAAGCTTGTAAAAAGAGCATTCGCGTATTCCAGGTGTAATGAAATTTTGCGATGCAGTACTTGACAAGCCTAATGATATTGTCAACGGATTTACAAATTATTTCAAAAGTGTATACTTGGTTTCTGTTAAGAACTTGTTTCGTAAAAACTTTAATAATTTTGGTATAGATATTTTCAACATAATTTTAACAACCTGTGTTTTCTCCAAGCCGTGGAAGACTGTTCGAGTTTTCCCAATATTAAAAAATGGTGACTCTAGTGATATCACAAACTATAGAGCAATCTCCACTTTATGTAATTTTTCCAAAATCTTCGAGATATGAATACCCCACAAGAGCTTATCTTGAACGATGGAAGATAGTGACTAAAGTTTATCTTTCAGTCGCAGATGATTCCACATCTGATTTTATGAACATCCATATTTTGAAACAAATCAACCTATGCAACATATTATGCACTCTCACGTTCAGAAAGCTATTTCTCCTACTCAGCACGGTTTCGTACAACAAAGATCATGTATAACAAACCTTGCATGCTTAGATAATATATCTGTACTTACCTGGACAAAAAAAACAAGTCGATGTTGTCTTCTTAGACTTTCAAAAGGCATTCGATCAAATAGACCATTTTGTTTTCCTTAGCTAACTGGGACTCTCTAGGCAACTGCTTACTTCAATTTAATCATCTTTGCAATAAGAGACAGAAGTCTGTGACATCGATAGCCAGCTATAATATTTCATGACAAATGAAAAACGTCTTATTCCTCAAGACTGCTGACCACAAATACCTATACAATAGGTGTATGTCGATAGAATATCCATAAAAAACATCTACTTCCCTGGTTAATGCCTCGACTGGTTAATGCCTCGACAGATGCCGCTTTTCTCTTCCACCGAGAATACGCTGCGCTCTGCAATACTCCCACCAGTTCCAACCTCTATGCTCAACGTAACGATTCTAGAGATAATAGTTATCATTCCCGTTAGAAAAAAGCGTTACAATTTGTCTCAACAAACGAGCTCTTTACGGAAGTTATTGAGTGACAAAGTTGTTGCAATGGACTAGTCAGGAAAATCATTGTTTCAGTCGCTTGAAAGATTTAGTTTTCGTCTTTCCACGACCTTATCTCACTTCAATCCTTCAAAGAAGACAACTCTGCCAGTCCATATGGCTTACGAGAAGTTAATAGTCAAAATAATGAACCCATTGAGTTTGCATCTGTATCCCTTACCCCAACTCAGCAGAGATATAACCATATTGACAAAGAACTGCTTGCAACAGTATTTGGATGTGAAAGGTTTCATTACTATTTATATGGTTATAATTTCAGAATAAAAAGTGACCATAATCCTTTCTTGGGATTACTAAAAAAACTCTTGATGAACTTTCTACTAGAATTCAGAAGTAAGCAATCAAACTTCTGAGATATCAGTACAACCTTGTCTATGTTCCGGAAAAAATCTCAAATTCCAGACATGCTTAGCAGAGATCCAACTAATGATGTAATTAATACTGATTTTCTCGAAGCGAATCTAAGAGTATTTGCTGTCATTTCCACTTCGAAAGAAAATGAGGAACGAATCAAAAAAGCTATCAATGAAGATTTAATTTTACAAAAAGTAGAATTCTACATACTCAGTGGATGGCCAAAACACACATACGTGAAGAAATATTGTGAAGAAAGAAGACATTTTTCTTCACAATATGTTCTTTTTTACAAAAAACGTAGTATAGTTCCACACAGTCTTAGAAGCGAATTGTTGGATATAATCCATCAGTCGCACCAAGGAGTAGTTTCTTGCAAAAAACGTGCTAGAGAAGCCATATATTATCCAGGTATGGATACTGATCGAGAATATGGTTCTTAGCCGTTAATATCACATGATCTGCCAACTCCTTGGTAAAAAATTGGCATAGATTTCAAATCATTGGGCAATTTGAATTTTCTGGTTGTAGTGGACTACTTTGGCAAGTTCACAATAGTCAATAAATTAACGCATACAACAGCTGATAGCGTGATTTCGACATTGAAAAACATTTTCTCCATACATGGAATACCAATGGAAATTTTTTACGACAATAAACCCCCATTTCAGTCTTATGATTTCAGTAAGTTTCGAAACAATACGATATCAAATTAACTACATCAAGCCACACTATGGTTCACATGGTATGATTGACCACCAGACCACCCGGTAAACCTGCTATGTGCATTATGAGGCTCTTAGCAGAGTAGAACAATGGTGTTCTACCGGAGGGTTGAGAATCAATCCAGAGAAAGCGGACTTGATACTCTTCACCAAGAAACGCAAAATAGGAATTATACCAGAAATCCCTACATATCCCAGGAAGACAGCTCCCGTACAAAGGGTCAACGAAACACCTTGTGGTCGTCATAGACTCCAAGCTGACCTGGAACGAGCAGATGGAGAATCGCACCAAGAAAGCTATCTGCCCCTACTGGAAATGCAGAAGAGCCTTCGGTAAGACGTGGGACTTGACACCAAAAACCCTACACTGGATATATACGGCGATTATTCGCCCGACATTAACGTACGGGTTTGGTGGACTGGCACCACAAAAAGCAAGTCCAGAAATGAACTAGATAAATTACAAAGACTAGCTTGGCTGGGAATGACAGGTGCCATGAGGACGTCGCCTACCAGAGCTCTAGGAGTTCTGCTAGGGCTGCCACCTCTGACTTGCTATGCGTACTGCCTAGGTTCAGGCCAATAAATCGGCACGAAGGCAGATCATGGACACTCCAATATTTGGAGGGACCAAAAATCATCATCCCCACGAGGGATGAATGGAAAGACGCTGCGCCCGGCAGATCCCATGTCTACGGATCAACCTGGTATACAGATGGATCAAGACTTGGGGTATGTCCGGCGCAGGAGTATACGAGGAAGGAACCAAGAGAGAAATCTAAGTTCCTTTAGGCAAACATGCATCAGTTTTCCAGGCCGGAGTATATGGCTATACTCACCTGAGTCCAGGAACCCATTGTCATCTACTCGAACAGCAAGGCAGCAATCATGGCGATAGGATCAAGAAAGATTCTATTCAAATTGGTGTCCGAGTGTAGAAACGCCAGACAGTGTAGCCAAGATAGGATCGGGCAAACGGGGACTGCTGCAAAAGCAGTTCATCAAAAAATTACAGGAGGCACCAAGCATGAGGCAATTGCAGCTCCAAATAAAGGGGCCTTCGAGGAAATTGTCAAAAGAGATCCTGTCACTCAACAGACGGGATATCAGGACTGTGCTCCTAACGGGGGACAGTCACCTTAACAGGCACATGGAACTCATCGGTATCACATATGAGCCCATATGCAGATGGAGCCTGGAAGATGACGAGACATCGTCGTACATCCTTACTGAGTGCCCCGCTTTGGCGCACCAGAGGGAAATCAACCTGGGAGCTGAGGAAACTGCTGAGTTTTATCAGAGATATCGACATGCCCAGCTGATTCTCAGATCACGTGGGCGCACAACGGGCCCAAGTAAAAAGGCCTACGGGCACGGAGTTCTCCGGAACCAGCCCACCGAGTGCATAAAAGAAGAAAACCATCCAAACGGTGAAGGGCTTATTAACGAAAGCAATAGCAGATAAACAGGATCCTTTTCTTGCCATCTTGAACTTTAATGTTACGCCCAAACAAGATCTCTCAGCTCCTTGTAAATTGTTAATAGGAAGGATATTAAGAACGACACTTCTGACAATAATGTCCTTCTCAAATCGGACTATTCAACCAAGGGATTAAAGGAAAAAAAGAAGAATATGCAAGTCATTCAGAAGAAAAATTATGACAGATCTACGAAGAAACTTTATCCAAATAAACATGTGTTGGTTCAAGACAGAATCAGATAATGGAAACCCGGCGTCGTGATCGGAAAGGAAGGACCTACGCTTTAATAATCATGATGACTCTACCTATTCTTCTCTCGATTCGAGTCATCGGAAATCACCCCCACCTGTTATCGACCAAAATCCCGAAGTTGGACCTGTTTCCCTGAACAAGATATGGACTATTGATAAAACGTTCATCCAGACTTGAATGAGCTCTGGTGATGTTTATTTACTTTATTTCGCAGTATTTCTTGTTTTTCTGTATTTATATCAGGATCACCCCGTAACATCAATGACAGAGATACAGTAGCCTTGTCAAACATAAAAGTAATTTAGTTGGATTTAACGGGAATTAGGACCAGGGAGTAAAACTAATTTTTTATCGCTGACGTTTCGGAATTATTTATTCCTTTTTCAAAGCTGAAATGACAATATTCACGTATAGATTGAAACAAAGAACATATCTATGACCCACCTTTAAAACTAAAAAACTGTTGAGTAGTCGATACAAACTCTGGTCGATAAAAACACATTGGCACAAATTACACATTGAAAACTTTAAACTTGTTTATAAACAAATACAGACACGTTAAAATGAAACAACACACAACCGTGTATGGTCAATATGCAACTGATCATCCCACCTGAAATATTCCAGCGCTACATAGATAAAGAAACGAAAAAAACAAAACAACAAATCTTTTGGGTATCATTATTCAGAATTCTGTGTTTCTTTTGAACCTTTCTAGAATATGGGTGTATATTTATGTCAGGTTTTGTGTATCACTTTTTTGGTTTACGCAATTATCATGGAGATTGATTTGAATCATTTCTCCCAACAATTTCTTTGAATAAGTCTTCTCTTTTTCCAAAATTTTTACTGAATCGAAATCAAATTGCACGACGATTCAAAATGATGTGCAGCAAGTGCTGTTTTTTCTTTTTGATTTCTATTCTTTTCATAGCAGTCATATTTGTGTTGATATTTTCTGGTTTTTAGGTATTGTTTAGTTTGCCCTATATAACATTTCCCATATTCTCAGGGAATACTATATATCACATGAATGTGATTTAGCTGGTATCTTATCTTATAACTAGGTGAATAATTTTCCTGTAGCTTTCAAATTGTAAAAAGCAAACTTGTTAGAATCAGTTGATGAACGTTTTTTAATTTTATATGAGAGTCTATCTAGATATGGAAATTTAAAATAGTAACACGTTTCTTTCGGAAACATAATAATAATAATAATAATAAGCAGGGTAGGTCAAACAACACCAGCAATGACCTTGGTGAGTGGCGCCACCACTTAACCCAGCCTAGGATGCAAAATCGGACCGGCAGCTTAAGCGCATCCGGGAGGAAAAAAGCAAACACTTCCTCTGGTGTCGGCCGTGTTCCTGCTAGGCTAACCCCCTCGCAGGATCATACTCTGGTTCCTAGAAGGAGGAGACAGGCCCCCACAACCGACCTCATCCGGATGGAGGTCAACGGCAAGGTGGTGGGGCCCAAATCGATGGACAGCCTAATGACGACCTACGCAATGGACAACGTTCTGAGTGGACAGACGAAATGAGAACGGCCTTCTGCGTTGCTATGAGATAGCGAGCCCGGCCGAAGGGATACATGACGCGAATGCATGCTCTGTGGTGCGTGGCACACCCAGAGTATGCCGCATTTTCCTCACAAAATCTACGGGATTATGTATCTCACCTTTGTAGCCGTGGCTATGTGAGACCGCCTCCTAGGCAGGTTAACGAAGTGGCCGAAGTGGCAGAAGTGCCACGAGTCGAACCAGCCGAAGAGGTGGCAGGTATCAATATTTCACCAACGGAGATTATCAGAACACGCAGGGTGCTCCGCACTTTGAAGCCCCTGAAGCCTCAAGATCTGGCTCGAGTGGATGCGGAGATTCGTGAAGCGCTTCCAGAAGAGGCTGACATCTGGCAAATCAACACCGCCGTATACGATGCTGCTCTTATGCTTTCCCGTGCGGATACGCAGAATAATGCGTCTTCGACTAGAAAGCATGAGACGCATACAAAGATGGAAGCCAAAATCAAGTCGGCGAGACAACACGCATCTCGTATCCAATGTGTGATGGACTACGTAGTGGCCAATAGGCCATTTACGCTAACGGTGCGGCGAATCGCAGCTAAGTTGCGACGAGTCCATCACACATTGAATCAAGGAGTGCTGTTAACCATTAAGCAACACTGCCTTGATAGGATACGAATGCTAGTGGCTGTTAAAAAGTCACTAGTACGGCGAGCGAGAGGAATCGCGGAAAACAAACAGTTCCGCGAGAAACCCTCCCGCTTATTCCAGCAACCGCCGCTTGTTGTGGAAAACCCGCCGACCGCTGATCAGGTGGAAAACTTCTGGAAGGAGATTTACGAATATCCGCAGCCACTCAACATAGACACTCCAGCCCTGACGCAGTTTGGAGCCTTCTGTAGGAGGTTTCAGCAACCTCATCCCATTGAACTGCGCCAACCGATAACCCGGAAGAAGTTCGGAAGCTCTACAGGGCTCGAAGAACTTGCTGCTCAGGCCCAGACGGGTTGTGCAACTTGTGGTGGAAGAAGTTCCCCAGTACCCACCACCACTTAGCCAGAGTTTTCAACTCGTGGCTTAGTGGAAGCAACAGATTCCGGCTTGGTTTGTCGAGGGCGAGCCGTGCTAATCCCAAGAACGGAAATTTGTCTGATCCCAAGAATTACAGACCGATAACATGCTTGAACACGTGTTACAAATTGTTTACGCGCATTTTGTACACGCGAATACTCCTCGCAGTTGACATGGTGTACGAACGGATATATGAGCAGAAAGAGTCAAAGAAAGGTGTTGCTGGCTGCAAGGAGAACCTGCTGATCGATAGATGTATCACGCAGGACTCCGTGCAGTATAAGCGCAACCTTTCGATGGCCTGGATCGATTACCGCAAGGCATTTGATTCAACATCGCATGAGTTGATCTTGCATTTGCTCAGATGCCTTGCGGTACCCGATCAAATAGTGAGATGCATTGAACAGTTGATGCCACTCTGGAGGACTCGCTTCACCATGACATCAGGTGGAGCCAAAGTCCAAACGGAGCAGGTTATCTTTAGGAGAGGTGTGTTCCAAGGGGATTCCCTCAGCCCCCTCCTTTTTTGCATCTCACTTATGCCATTATCCGTTGCGCTCAGAAAACCCGTGGTTTACAACTGTGGCCCCCGGAGACCGAAGGCATAAGGTCACCCATTTATTTTATATGGATGACCTGAAGCTTTATGCCTCGGGTGAGGAGATCTCCAACAATCTCTGAGGTTGGTGCAAGCGTACACGCCTGCTGTCGGTATGGCATTCGGGATGGATAAATGTGCACTGGTTCATCTCAGCCGAGGTCGATGCGCGGATTATGGAGAAGACGCGCAGCTGGTAGATGGAAGCATCCTCCGCCATCTTGATTCCGGAGAGGCGTATACCTACCTAGGAGTGCAACAACGTTGCCCAAGAGGTAGTGGCGGTTAAAAACGCTCTCCGCGGCAAGTATCAGCAGAAACTCCGGCAGATTTGGTCATCAGAACTGTCGGGCATGAACAAAAGTTTCTGCCACCAACATGCTTGCCGTTCCGATACTGATCTACTCCTTTGGGGTAGTGAAGTGGACCCTGGAGGAGCTGCGCGGAATCGACGTGAAGACTCGCAAAATGATGCACCTACATCGTAGTTTGCATCCGAAATCGTCCGTTCCACGATTGTACCTCCCCCGAAAACAAGGAGGCCGTGGACTTCTGAGTTTGGAGTGTCTACACAACAGGATGGTGCTGGCCTGTAAAGTCATCAGGAGCTTGGATCCCCTTCTCTGCATGGTCAAAGACCATGAGATCGCAGGGAAAGGAGCGTTTCTTTTCAAGGCAGCAATCCGTGCAGCCGATGAACTCGGTCTTGTATTCGACACCGAGCGGGATATCCAAGACTCTATCACCGAGTTGGAGCCCGCTCGAAGGAGAGTCCACATAAAAGCTGCAGAGAATACTGTACATCTGCAGCTCCACAGAATAAGCCGATGCATGGAATCTTCTACAAACATTTGAAGACACGGCTTATCCGAAGGCTGACCTTGCTTTTCTTAGGTCAGGTGGACTCAAGTCGGAGACTGAGGGATTCATCATGGCTTGCCAGGACGGTGTTTTCAACACTCTCGTCTACCGAAGCCGCGTGATGGGTATAGAGGTCCCTAACACGAGATGCAGGGCCTGCCGTGGAGCGCCTGAGACCATCATGCACTTGCTGTCAGCATGTACAGCATATGCGGTCTCAGCCTATATCCATCGTCATAACGCGGCGTTACGAGTGCTGTATTATCATTTACGACACTCGTACGGTATTGATGAGACACCGATGCTGCCCTACGCTCCGGGGGATATTGAGTCCGTTGTGGAGAATGAGAAGTGCCGAATTTATTGGAACTACTCATTCCCCACCCTCAGGCAAATACAAGCCAACAAGCCTGATGTAGTCCTCTTCGACCGCGAGCAGAAAACGATATATGTCATAGAGTTTTCGGCTCGGGCGAACGAATATCGTGCGAAAGAGGACGAAAACGGACGAAGTATCGAGATTTACTCTTCGAGCTCCGCAGACTCTATCCAGACCATTCTGTAAAGATAGTGGTTCTGATTATAGGGGCCCTTGGTGGAATGATGCCAACGCTACTCTCAAACCTGGAAATTATACCGGCATGCCGTAAATCGGCAGAATCCCTAGCCGGCCGCATGCAGAAGGCAGTCATTCTCGGATCGTTACGTCTGCTCAGGACACATGATTCTCGGACCCAATGATCTCTCACCTCACGGGTGTGGGGAGAGGTCATTGGTTTATGTAACCAGCGCGCCCTTCCGAATGGGTCGGAGCTTCGGAAGTAAGGGCCTGACTGGTAGTGTTCAAAACGAAAATAATACTTTATTTGCCACTGCGGTACAATATGTACATATGGTATGTCAATAATTAGTTATAAATATGAAATATAATGATAACAGGATAAAAACGAATAAAATAGGTAGATGAGGGTCGTACTTAGCAAGTGTATATATAAAAGTCGTGCATATAAACTGCAAATTAAAAACATATGGAAAAAGCGTCATAGCTAAGTATAAATACACTTTAACAATATAAAAAAATTGACAAAAATAAAAATAAAAAATACGTGCTCAACGGAAATCATCATCCAGGAATTCATCACAACTATAGTAGCATTTCTGCAGCAGCAGCTGCTTCACTCTGCCATGAAATACTTTATCAGAGGTAATTTGCTTGATCTCTTCATGGGAATTTATTATACAGAATTATTGCATTATATAAAGGGGATTTTTTATATTTTGTTGTCTTGTGATTTGGAATACGCAAAAGATCACCATGACGGGTATTGTAACTGTGCGCCGTTGCATTTGTTTCTATTTCTTGGATGTTTGATCTAGCAAAACCTATACTTTTAAGAATATATATGGAGGGAGCCGATAGTAATTTTTCCCTAATGAAAACTGGTTTACAGCTGTCTCTGTGTTCCATGCTGAAAATTAATCTAACAATGCGCTTTTGTGCTACGAATACTCTGTTTATTTCACTACTGCAACCCCATGCTATGATATTGAGCGACATATGTGAATATGCCATTGCAAAGTAGATTTCAAGTAGACCTGCTGTGTTCATGCATGATTTCATAGGCCTTAAAGCAAAGAAAGCCTTGTTTAGCTTGTTGCAGACATCTTTTATTTGCAGATCTCATGATAGGCTTTCATCTAAATAAGTTCCTAACAATTTTACCTCACTGCTACTCCTGATTTCGTCAATAACCTGTAGGTCATCTGGAACATTTTTTTTTCTATTATAGAAATTTACAGTTACTGTTTTAGTGGAGTTTAGAATTAGTCTGTTTCGCTGACACCAGGAGCTAAAACCGTCGATTATGCATTTTACCTTACTAAGCAGTACATCAATATTCCCCCCTGTAACTGTGATAGTTGTATCATCTGCAAACATAGTAAGGTGGCAATCTTCCAGATAACCTGGCAAGTCATTTACAAACAGCAAAAAGAGCAGAGGTCCAAGCACTGATCCCTGGGGCACTCCAATCGTAACGTCATTGTAACTCGATCTGGAATTTTCACATTTTACTGTCATGGTGCGTCCTTCGAGGTAGGATTTAATCCATTTCAACACGTTATTGGGGAAACTAAGTTGGGATAGTTTAGCAATTAAAAATTCAGGAGACACAATGTCAAACGCTTTCGTTAAATCAAAAAATATAGATAATACAATATTACTCGAATCTAGCTCTTTATAGATAAAATTCAGTAAGTGATATGTTGCAGTTTCTATTGATTTACTCTTTCTGAATCCATGTTGTTCTTTGCACAGTATATTATTTAACTCCAAATAGTTAGTAATCCTGTTTGATACTATCTTTTCAAAAAAATTTGCCAGTGAACCTATCTGTTCTCTGACGTTTATTAATGATACTATTAATTAATTTCGTGGGGTAGTTGTTGTTTTTCAACAAAAGTTCTTCGCCTTAACTTAATTTTCCGAATGGAAACAATTATCGCAAAGAGTAAGTACCCTTGAAATTAGGTTAGAGGCTGTATTAACCTTTTGGCTGAAAGAGTGATCTGATAAGTAATTCAAAATTCTCCCCGAATTGGTAGGTTTCATGAACCAATTGCCCATTGTTATCTCTTATGATCTGGAGATCCAGAAACGCTAGTTTGTTTTCTTTTTCTATTTCTAACGTGAACTGAATATTTGGGTTGAAACTATTGAACATTTTTAATACTTCATCAGATTTGTCAGCTGGAATATCAAGAATGCAATCATCAACATAATATTTAATGAAAGTTATATCAAAAGGTAATCCCGATGTTATTTTTGTAATTATATAATTAACAACTATATTCGCCAACACAGGACTGGCTGGATTTCCTTCTTTTTGTTTGTAAAATGTTCCATCAAATATAAAATAACTTGAGTCAAAAATAAAGTCGATTAATTTGAGAAAAATACACATTGGCATATCTGTATAAGCAAACATTATTTCGCATTCTGATATCAAAATCTCTCTAATCATATTCTTGGGAATATTTGTAAAGAGAGAGATAATATCCAAAGAGATTAGAATATTATTATGGTGTAAAACAATATCCTTCGAAAATTCTTTGAACTCCATGGAATTTTTAATACTATGGTGGAAAGTTGTTAAATTATTAAGAATTTTGTGAATGTAACATGCTAAATTATATGTTGGTGAATTTATACAATTTACGACAGGTCTAAGGTGTGTCTCCTGTTTGTGAGTTTTTCTCAATCCATATAAGCGAGGAGGTACAGCATTGTGTTCCTTCAACTTCTTCGCCTCTGATGAAACCTTCTATTTTCAGTGTGTCTACAAGGTCATTGGCCTCGGATTGAAATTTGTATGTTGGATCGCTTTCCATTTTCGTGTAAGTGCTGTCGTTTCCAAGCATATTTTGCATGCTATCCAAATAATCGGTTTTCAATATCACCACTGTGGAGTTTCCTTTGTCAGAATTCATTATGATTATTTCCGGGTGTTGTTTCAAGAAAATCCTTGTTTCATTGTATTCCCGCGACATGATGTCAACTTTCTTTTTGTTGTGATGATTATTGTAAAAATTATTATATTTGTTGATGTCCCTCTCAAAAAATCTTTTTCTTCTTCACTTTTAGGAAAACAACTGATGAAATATTCTAAATCTTTCAAAATTGTGAGAATTGGTATCTCTTGTGTGTCAACGGGCAATGAGAATTTGGGGCCTAAACTCAATATAGTTTTTACATTCCTCGGAATCTCGATGTTTGTGTAATTGTTTATCCAATTATCTTGGGTATTTGTTTCTATCGGATGTCGTTTATTTTTCAAATCAAGGTACTTCTTCGAATGTCTTTCTTTACTTATTTCGAAAGTGTTTTTGTAGGACTTTCGCATTTTTCTTCAAAACTCATTATAATATCATCTGGTATTCTATTTTTTAATGAGTTTTTTGCATTGTTGATATTGTTTTGGATATTTTTTATTGTCCAATTAGTAATTTTTATTTCGATATTCAACGCAGCTTTCTTGAATTTCAATATTATACGATCTACTTCATGCTTGAACGGATGCTTATCTAATTGCAGGGAATACATACACTTGAAGTTGTTAGTTATGTGGTTGGGGGTTACAGATGTTCGTCTACATTGGAGTAAACATATTTTGCTATTGTTAAAAGCGGCGAGTTTTGCATTTTCATTAGACCATATCTTCAACAATTTTCTACAGTCATTTCCATATTGATGATAGATGTTTTCAAAAAAATCCCATGTTATTGGTTGATAAATTATTCATCGTCCCAAGAATTGAATATAGTTGGATTTAACTGCCATTTCTGGATCTCCAGATCATAAGAGATACCAATGGAAAATTACTCAGCAATTGGTTCATGAAACCTACCAATTCGGGGAGAATTTTGAATTACTTATCAGAACACTCTTTCAGCCAAAAGGTTAATACAGCCACTAACCTAATTTTAAGGGTACTTACTCTTAGCGATAATTGTTTCCATTCAGAAAATTTAGTTAAGGGGAAGAACTTGTTGAAAAACAACAACTACCCCACGGAATTAATTAATAGTATCTAATAAACGATAGGCAGGATAAGTTTTTCGAAAGAAACGTGTTACTATTTTAAATTTCCATATCTAGATGGACTCTCATATAAAATTAAAAAATGTTTATCAACTGATTCTCACAAGTTTGCTTTTTACAATTTGAAAACTACAGGAAAATTATTCCAGCTAAATCAGATTCATGTGTAATATATAGTATTCCCTGTGAATGTGGGAAATGTTATATATGGCAAACTAAACAATACCTAAAAACCAGAATATATCAACACAAATATAACTGCTATGAAAAGAATAGAAATAAAAAAGAAAAAACAGCATTTTAAATCGTCGTGCAATTTTGATTTCGATTCAGTAAAAATTTTGGAAAAAAAGAAGACTTATTCAAAGAGATTGTTGGTAGAAATGATTCAAATCAAAATCCATGATAATTGCGTAAACCAAAAAAGTGATACACAAAACCTGACAAAAATATACGCCCATATTCTAGAAAGGTTCAAAAGAAAAACACAATTCTGAATAATGATACCCAGAAGATTTTTTTCGTTTCTTTATCTATGTAGCGCTGGAATATTTCAGGTGGGATGATCAGTTGCATATTGACCATACACGGTTGTGTGTTGTTTCATTTCAACGTGTCTGTATTTGTTTATATACAATTTTAAAGTTTTTAATGTGTCATTTGTGCCAATGTGTTTTTATCGACCAGAGTTTGTATAGACTACTCAAAAGTTTTTTAGTTGAATCCATGAGCAGGAAAAACTTGGTTTCAAAGGTGGGTCATAGATATGTTCTTTGTTTCAATCTATACGTGAATATTGTCATTTCAGCTTTAAAAAAGGAATAAATAATTCCGAAACGTCAGCGATAAAAAATTAGTTTTACTCCCAGGTCCTAATTCCCGTTAAATCCAACTATATTCAATTCTTGGGACGATGAATCATTTATCAATAAAAGTAATTAAAAACTTCAAGTGAATCAGCCTCTTATTAAAATATTAATAAACATACGTAACAAATATCACATATGGAGCG